>PVKS010004331.1:56757-94413 GCA_004027875.1 Aplodontia rufa | reverse complement strand
TACCAAAGCTTTTGTATCCACTCGTCAAGTGAGGGGCATCTGGGTTGGTTCCATAGTCTAGCTATAGTAAATTGAGCTGCTATAAACATTGAGGAAGCCACATTGCTATAATACGCTGATTCTAAGTCTTTTGGGAAAATTCCCAGGAGTGGGATAGCTGGGTTGTAAGGTGGTTCTATCCCTAATTTTTTGAGGATTCTCCATACAGCTTTCCATAGTGGCTGAACCAGTTTGCAGTCCCACCAGCAGTGTAGAAGTGTTCCTCTTTTCCCACAGCCCCTCCAGCATCTGTCGTTGTTTGTATTTTTCATTTTTGCCACTCTAACAGGAGTGAGGTGGTATCTCATTGAAGTTTTGATTTGCATTTCCCTTATAACTAATGATGTAGAGCATTTTCTCGTATATTTGTGGGCTTTCTGGACTTCCACTGGAGAGAAGTTCCTTTTGAGTTCTTTAGCCAATTTATCGATTGGATTATTTGTGAGTTTGGACTTCAGTTTCTTTAGTTCCCTGTATATTCTGGATATTAGCCCTCTGTCCGAGGTGTAGCAGGCAAAAATTTTCTCCCATTCTGTAGGTTCTCTCTTGATGCTCTTGACTAGATCTTTAGCTGTGCAGAAAACTTTTTAGTTTACTTACATCCCATTCATTTAATTTTGATTTCACAGCATGTGCCATAGGAGTTTTGTTAAGGAAGAAGCTGCCGACTCCTATAAGCTGTAGTGTTGACCCGACTTCTTTTTCTAGTAAATTTAAAGTTGTAGGCTTAATATCCAGGTCTTTGATCCATTTTGATTTAATTTTTGTGCAGGGTGAAAGATAAGGATCCAGCTTCAGTCCTACAAATGGCTGTCCAGTTTGTCCAACACCATTTGTCTTTGATAAAATTTTAATTCAAATTCTTTACTCATATTTAAGTTGTATTGGTTCAATTTTTTCATTATCAGGAAGTATTTTTCCCCAGTATTCAAGCTCCCTGTTAAATATGTGATTTTCAAATATATTATCCTAGCTTGTTATTAATTTAATTTTTTAAGAAAGAGAGGGACAGTGAGTGAGAGAGAAAGAATCAACTCTTTTACTTAGTTTTTCATTTGGTTTTTGTTGCTCTGAAAGTTTGTTGTGTACATGGTGCTGGGGTTCGAACCGCGTCCTTGTGCATTTGAGGCAAGTGCTATAACTGTGGAGCCACCACTCCAGCCCCATTATTAATTTTAATGAAGTCCACTTAATAGATTTTTTAATGAATTGTGCTATTGGTGTTATATTAAAAAATGCTTCTCAAATGCAAGCCATGAAGGTTTTACTTTGTTTTCCTCTAAGAGTTTTATGATTTTAGGTTCCAACTTTGGACCTATGAACTATTTCTGATTAATTTTTATATAACATATAATTAGGTTATATACTTTTTTTTGCATCTGAATATCAAATTAACCTTAAAACTGCTAGCTGAGAAAACTACTCTTGCTCCATTAAATTGTTCTGTCACTTTTGTTCAAAATAAACTGGTCACATTTGTGTAGATCTATTTTTGGATTTTTAAATTTTCTTCCATTGAGCTATGTATCTATCACATTGGTCTAAACTATTATAGTTTTACAAGTGTTTAAATTGTGTACTGTGAATCCTCCAACTTTATTTTTCTTTTTGAAAAATGTATCTGGCTAGTCTAGCTGCTTTATATTCCTATAAATTTTAGATTCAGCTTGGCTGTATCAACAGAAAATCCTGCTGAGATTTAATTGGCCTCTCATTAAATCTATAAACAAGTTTGAGGAGAAATGACATGTAAATTATACTGAGTCTTTTAACCCACGAATATGGTTTGTCTTTCCGTTTCTTTAGGTCTTGTTTGATTTATTCATAAGCATTTCTACGTTTATCGTTTCTCTTCTGTCTGGAAAGCTATTTGGTACTGTTTAAGAGTGATTCAGATGATGATGTATTTTCTTCACCCAAAAATGTCTTTATTTTGCCTGCATTCCTGAGGAATGTTTGGAGTGCGTATAGAATTCTGGGTTGAAAGCTATTTTCTTACAGCAGTTTAAAAGCATTTTGCTGCCTTTCTGCTCTTGAGTTCTCTGATGAGAAGCTTGACATCATGAGAATCATCATTCCCCTCTGTATCAAGTAATTTTTCCTCTGCTTTCAGGATATTTTCTTTTATCTTTTTATTCAATAGTTTATGGTATTATCTGTGTATAGATTTCTTTGAATTTAGTCTGTTTGGGTTTTACTGAACCTTTTGAAAATATAAGTTTATGTCTTTTGCTAATCTTGGGAAATTTTTACCCACTTACTTCCTCAAACATCTTTCTGTATGACTGTCTTTTCTCCTTTTGGAACACCAGTGACACAATACCATTGGACCCATAGTTTTGTCCTACAGATCCTATAGCCTTTAAATAAAAATTAAAAAATAGCGTTTTTATCTTTATTGTTCAGATTGGATAAATTTATTGATCTACCATCTTTTAGTGAGCCCCTGCAATAAATTTAGTTTCAGTTATTGTACTTTTTTGGTTCTAAATTTGTATTTTGCTTTATTTTTTATATTTCTATTTCTCTTCTGAGATTGTTTTTCATTTGTTTCAATTGATTTCACACTAATTTATTGAGTAATGTTTTTAATAACTTAAAAGTCCTTGTTCACGGCTTTTGATAGTCTTTTTTGTTATGAGATGTCAAGATATTTCTAGTTCTTTATATATTGAGTAATTGTGGATTTGATCTTGGACATTTTGATATTATGTTATGGGACTCCAGGTCTTGTTAAATCCTATGGGAAAGTTTTGTTTGTTGTTTCAGGAGGAAATTGACAAGTTAAGGTTTAGGTTACAAGTTGCTACTATGCATCTGTTGATTATGGTTGCAATATCCTACGTGTGACATGCAGTGACTAGTCTGAGACTTGGGCTGGGGTCCAGTCTGTAGATCAGTTCTCCAGGCATGCACAGTCAAAAATGAGTCCAGTAGTTCACACATGCTTTTATGGAATTACTTTCTTGATTTTCCTTTTTTCCATGACTCCCTCAGGGAGCTCTTTGTGCTCCCAGGCACCCCTTCTTGGTGTTCTGAATAGATAATCTCTGCTTTCATTTCCCTAGTCTGGTATGCACTTTTCACAACTGTGTCTGCTACAGGGACCAAGTGGTGAGAGGACAGAGAGAAAGGAGTAATACTATTCCCCTCACACTCTTGGAACTTCTGGTCAGAGAGAAGGATTTACCTCCCTCTGAGTTTTAAATACTTACCCAGCTATAGTAGCTTCTGTGCCACTGTAGGTTTACTGAAGGACTGTGGCAAGAGAAAACCCCAGGGGATTTTCCCCACCAACTCTAACCCATAGGAGACCCTTTTCCTGCTCTTTCTCAACAATTTGTTTGCACCTAGTATGTGGTTCTGGGTTTCAGATTGCCTTTGAATCCAAGCTTGGAAACAACAGATTAAAAAGGAAAACTCAAAAAATAAAATAAAAATAAAAAGGAAAGCTCATCCATTCATTGGTTCTTAGAGATCCATTTGCCTTCCCCAATCTACCTGCTACCATTTCCCTCCCAAATTTCTTAGATAGTTGCCTCGTACATCCTCTTTTAGTTGGCTTTTAGTTGCATTCAGTGGAAGAGAAAGGGTAGGGTTTTGTTTGGTTTGGATCTGGAACGTCCTCCGAAGTCTCATGTGCTCAGAGATAGGGCTTTTGGGAACTAATTAGATCTGAGGCTCCAACCATATGATGGATTAATCCATTGATAGTTGAATGTTCAAGAATGAACTGAAAAGGGTTTATCTTCAATACAGTCTCCCCTGACCCCTGTCTCTCTCTCTCCTTCCAGGTTGTTGTGAGCTAAGTAGCTTTCCTTTGCCACACTCTTCTGCCTCTTCTCAGGCCCAAAGCAATGGAGCCAGCAGACCATGGACTGAATTCTGTGAAATCATGGACTAAAATGAATCTTTCCTCCTCTAAATTGTTCTTGTCAGCTATTTTGGTTGATGTTGAAAAGCTGACTAAAACAGGTATGCTATCACCATCTTAATCAGAACCCAGAGAACACTCTCTCTTAGATACCTCAGTATATATTTCTTAAGATGAAGAAATTCATCTTATATAACCATACCAATAATGATCAAAACAAGAAACTTGACATTTTTTACAACACTGTGATACAACCTGCAGTCCATTTGATCAACTGCCCCAGTGCTTTCCTTTGTAGTTATTCCTTCCCTGCTCAAGATCTAATCAGGGATCAAATGTTGCAAGGAGTTGTCATGTCTCTTCAGTCTTCTTTCATATGGTACAGTTTCTTAATCTTCCTCTGTCTTTTCCGACCTTGACATTTTAAAAAGTATTGACCTATTTTTTTATAATACCCTTCAATTTCTGTGTAGTAGTTTTTAATGATTAGATTCAGGTTATATATTTTTGATAGAGATACCATGTATGAGATGTGGTTTTCTTAGGATAGCACAAAAGGAGCTACATGGTATTTGTTTATCTTATTACTGGAGTTATTAATCTTGATAATTTTAGTAAAATGCTGCTTAACAGTTTTCTCTACATTATATTATTTTTCTGTGAGTTTCTCAATGGCTGAGGGTTGAATGTGATCACAATGTTATGAGGAAAACTCTAGGCTAGTGCTGTCCAATAGAACACTGTTGGAATGTTCAGTTCTGCAATGTACATTATGGTAGCCATTGGCACTGTGGCTATCAAGCACTTGAAATGAGGCTAGTGTGACTGAGGAGATTCAAGGAGTATAACTGAATTGAAAAATTTCATTGAACACTGTTCCAGCACTTTCTAAAGAATGAAAGGCACAATGGAAAAAAAAAAAAAGGACTCCATAGTCAAATAAGTTAGGGATCAATTCACAGTGCATATCTTGGGATACACAGTACCATATGCTGCTATCTTGGGATCTATACATCTTTGTTTTTAAATTATGCCTAGGGCGAGTAGGTGAAATTGTCAGCCAATTGCTCTGTGAGTCCCTAAATAGCTCCTTTGTTAGTTTGTGTAAATGACTTACTAATCAGCACAGCCAACTCAGTGGCAGGACTGGAATTTGTACTTGTGTCAGTTAGCTCACTCTCAAAATTGAAGTATTTATGGTACAACAGAAATAGTAATGGAGAAAAGGGTACTGAAGTTCAGGTTGCCTCATGAGACTTTGTCTAGGTTAATAAAGGCAAGAGTTCTTTGAAGACATGTTACTTAGAATGTGGATTCATTTTTACCAATTCTTAACCAGGAAGTGTTTAGAATTCACAGAAATGTGGTCATCTCATTCTTTCTAAAGGAATTAATATTAATGGCTCTTGTCAATTTACATTGCTATCTGAAGATGTGTTTTTCTCTCTCCCTCTTTCTTTCTGTCTTACTTGCTCTAGTTGAATGAAAGAATTCCCAGCACAGAGTGCTCATACAAAAGGAATCTAAATGCCTCTTAAAATCACACACATATTTAGTTACTAAAGGGAATATAGGGCTGATAGAAAATATAAAAGAACAAGGGGAGATAAAAGAGAATAATTTGCAGAGACAAAGAAGTCTTAAACCAGAGACTACAGCTCACAACTAGTTGGTTTGAATTAGAGGCAGAATGGACCATGTTCTTTCTTTTACTTATAGCTCTAGTCCTTTGGGAAGATCTTTGATGAACCAGGGTTAGAGATACTTCACTCCCATAACCTTAACTGTTATTTTGACTGGGTTGTCCCAGGGGCTGAGAGGTATACTTTGAAGAGTTTTCAAGCATAGGAACTTCATCTGGTTGATGAATTATGAATCCAGATAAGATTTTGAAAGTGATCATTTATTGTTATCTGAAGCTATAATTCTTGAAAGAAGAATTGGTTTAAAAAGAAGAAATTTGGGGAGAATGATTTCATCCTCCATAAAAGCACATTTTATTTTTTTAAAAAGGTACCCAGTGGAAGTTGTGACCCAGAAATGCCCCAAGTAAGGCATTACAGATGGCTATTTCCATGTGCTATTTGGCATTTGTTCAGGAAAACCACAAGAGGAAAATTGGCGTTGAAATGCTTATGTTTTAAGATATCTGCTGAAATACTTTATAAAGATTCGTTTTCTTGCCAAATATAACATTCAGTTACCAAGTGGAAGTGTAAAAGTTCATATTTCATGAAAACTTTAACAATGAGTTTAACAGGGTCATTTGTTTCATTTTTTTCCTATTCTTTAGTGCCTACTTAGCTTACCACTAGAGGGCATTGTTGGCAGTGATATCAGGAGAAAGCAAACTAGAATATTTTGCCAAAACAATTTTGAGATCTTTTTCAATTTCTATTTCAGCTAGTAAATAAAAATGTAAATTTAAAAGCTGCTTTATTTGCTGTTATGTTCTTATATTTTTATGCACCTCAAATACTTAACTTCTAGACTCTTCTTAGTGCATTAATTTAATAAAAGGTAAAAATCATTGAAAATTGTGGTTCAAGTTTTCTAACAAATGCTAAACTAGAATCTGTCAATTTTTTCCTTGCAATATTATACACTCTTGCAATCCTGTTTTGGAATGTTACTGAGTGCCTGGAGACTTATTATTTTTTATTTCCCTAATAGTGAAACAATTCTATTTTCCAAATCATGTCTTTCCTGATATTTGTCAGAGGATTCAGTGTGGCAAGAGACTTTTAGATTATTCAGTTCAGCTATTTATAAAGAATATTTTTTTGCACACTGATGAAGGGCTAAGATAAGAGAAACTTCGCATTTTGGGACAAATACGTTGTTTATTGGAAAGTTCATGTGATGGTTAATCTTCCTCTTTGGTATTTATTATATTAGACAAAATCTTTCAGTTGCAAACAATGAAAATCAAATCATGCTTCTTCATGGAAAAAAAAGGAGGAAGGGTGGAACACATTGTTAGGAAATTGAGGTCTCATAGGCTGTGGCTAACTGGACATTAAATATCTGTCAGGACTCAGTCTCTTTCAGTTGCTTGCCTTTGCTTCTCTGTTTTGTTCATTTCTCTTCACATATCAGTATTTTCTACTTCTTGAATCCCCATGGCAAAATATGCCATTTGAATGATTAAAAATGACAACAGGTCTTTAGTTGACTAAGACTAAGTTGTTCCAGCCCTGTATAAAGCCAGTTAACTATGGATGGGGCAATATGGGATATGATCAGTGGTTCCCATGGTCTTGGGTCCACTCCCACATCATTGTTCTGGTGATGAAGGCCTCATGGTTGGATATTTTGTTGTGTGGCTTTCCAGGCCTGTACTTGAGGCACTCCATATACCCCTGATAACGCTGTTGGCTAAGGCTGTGCAGGCAAGAAGGGCAAACACATACTTGGATATGTATCTGTCTCTGAGAATGAGTGGCTTTCTGTCCCAGTTTGGAAGGGTTCCATGTAGTCAACTTGTTAAATGGCTGGTTGATTTTATGAATGAACAATGCCATACTGGGGGTTCAATGTTGATATTGCAGAATTTTCAGAGGTGGCACATTGTTAAATGGGGCATTGGTAAGTGGGGTCCATGCCATTGGGCTTGCTCACAGCCTCTATCTCTCCCACCATGTTGTGTTCAAGTGTCCATCATAGCTGAATGACAAATGGCTGAGTCATTTTGTGTGCTTGGTTCTTCAGTGCTTATTCCATGTTAGTTACCTGCTGGTGTCTATCCACATGTAATATGTCTATCCACATCATGCTTCATACACCTAGCTACATGCCTCTTCCTCAGATTCCTCATTTCTCATCTTCCAGTTCTTAAACTCACAGCAGCCTAATCAGACAACTAAGTTATCAGCCACTTTCTTAGAATTTATATATATTCTCACTTGGGTCATTCTCTTTCTCCCCAAAGTAGATAACTGGTTATACTCTCATAGCTCTGCCATGGGGAAGATTTCCTCTTTACTATAGTTTCTTATTTATTTATTTATTTGAGAGAGAGAGAGAGAGAGAGAGACAGGATCAATTTTATTTAGTTTTCTATGTGGTTTTCATTGCTCTGACACTTCATTGTGTATGTGGTGCTGGGGTTTGAACTTGTGTCCTCTTGCACCCAAGAATGGCATTATTCCTTCATAAAATCAACTGGCCACTGCTCCAGCCCCTCCTCTTTACTATCTTGTCCTGAATGTCGTAATGAAGACACCAAATATTTCTGGCTTGCAATTGTAATACTGAGCCAACCCATCTGTAAACCAAACTTGGGCTTTTTTCTTTTCTTTCATCTAGTCATATGGAAAATGCTCCCACTCCCTCCTAAATATCTCCATAGATGCAAGGGTAGGAGGCACTAGTAGAACTGCTATTGATGATATAGAGTTTTGGTTCTTTACTCATCACATTTACCCATGTTTTCCATTTCTGTTTAGTCTTATTAAAGACATCTTGTTACTATCTTACAATGGGCTACTATTAATGGGGCATCTAATTTAGTGGATCTTGCAGAATCCAGTGCATAAAAAATATTTCTAAATGGTATGGATCCCATGGTCAAATATTTCATCATTTCTAAGAGCCAAACACATCAAAAGTAAGAGTTATTATTCAAAGGAAATATAATTCTCTGCTGTTGATGGTATGACAGAATCCCAGGGATCTGAGCTGTGATCCTTATACTAGAGATTTCCAAAAGCTCATTTCATTTTTTCCCAACACATGACACCTCTAACGCTATGGGGATCTGTCACATCAGTGACAGGGCTGATTATCCACTGGCCTGGATCTACTTTGCTTCCCATACCATTTAATGTATAGGGCTATAGAAATATTACTAGGCATGGGGTGTGTTGCCTTCAGAGCTCACAGAAGCCAGCAGGGGGCTGTCCTTCCTTCTTAATGGTAGGAGATGGAAATGTAGGACACAATAATTTGTCATTTACTTTGGAGGAAATATCTCTACACACCACTGCCATAGTGGATATCCACAAAACTTCACTGACATGAATAGTTATGAATATTCATAGATTTTATCTCCCACCTCTTGGAATGAATGTCTGTGATAATAAGAAATGCATATTTGGTCTTGGTTGCCTATACCTGATATAGAGCTCTAAAACTCTTAGAATTTCCTGAATAACAGGAGTGATAGGAACGTATTTTGTTATTCATAAAAATTGCTTTTCAACCATATCTGAGTTTATGTTAATAAGAAGACTCTTAGTGGGACCTGAGATATCTTCAAAATTGGGACTAGTCACCAGAGGAACTAACCATGTGAATAGAGAGTTGCAACATTCCGTTCTGCCCCTTAACCTCTGGGCATGTGAGAAGAGCTGGAGATCGAGCAATCACAAATGGCCAAATGGCCAATGATTTAATCAGTCCAGCTTATGTAACAGAACCCCCCCTAAAACCTTCTAGTCAATAGGGGTTTGAGAGCTTCTGAGCTGGTGAACACAATAAAGTGTTGGGAGATTGACATACCCCAACACTCCAGTGTATGGGCAGTGCTTCCCTTCCCCTCACCTCACTTCATGTATGTCTTCCTTTTTGCCATTCCTGGGTCATATCCTTTCTAATAAATCAGTAATAGTAAGTGAGCTATTTTCCTGAGTTCAAGAAGCCATTCTGGCAAATTTTTAAGTTGAAGTGGGAAGTCATGGAAATCCTATTTGTAGACAATTGGCCCAGGGACCTGGTACTTATGTCTGGCATCTGAAGTAAGATCAGCCTTGTGGGACTAAGTCATTAAACCTGTGGAACATGATGCTAACTCCAAAGAGTTAGGACCAGAACTGAACTGAATTGTTGGACACTCAGTTGATGTCAGGAGAGTTGGAGAAATCATTGGTATGAAGAAATACTCCCACATATTTGGTGTCAGAAGTGAGTAAAAAACATCACAAAATGTCTCACCAAGACCTTCAGCATACTAGCTTGCATTGTCTTCTGCAATAACCATGACAACAGGATATGACATTCTGTGGGATGTCCAGGTGATTCAGATCATTTTGAATGTTGTGACCAAAGGCAAAAATGCAAATGAATATTGTTTGTCTCAAATGAATAAAAAAATATTTCTGCTCTTCTTTTCTACTAAAGATGAAAAAGAATGCATTTGCCAAGTCAATGGCCACTGAACACATATTCAAGGCTTTGTTAACCTCTTCCAGCATAGCAGCTATGATTCAGGTACTATTGGTCAAGCCTGCATAAATCTGTAGTCATTCTCAAAATCTATCCAGTTCCTGAATGAGACTGGACTATCAAATGGACAGGAAACATTATTCCTGATCCTTCAGATCTTTGATGGTAGCCTAGCCTTTATCATGCTCACTGTCACACAATTTTGGCTTTGCCATGGATAAAGAAGGCAGTTGCGGATGTTTTCATAATAAATTTTCCTACAATAATAGCTCTTCCTCCACAAAATAGAGATCTAATGTGAGAATTAACTCAACCATGAAGTCTGTAAATTCCAATTATGCATTTGTGGACTGGGAAAAAAGACCACTAGCAGGACTGCAGGCCCTGTGGCTCCTCTGTGAACCTGACTTCAGGTGGTTTCATTTGCTACTAGTCCTCTATAGGCTTTCACTCTAACAAGGGAGCTGTGATGAAATCTAAAGGTGTATACATTGTCAACTCAGCCTTGGAGCTAATAGTTCTTGAAATGTTTGTTACTGCTCTTACCCCATGGTACAGTCACTTGAGTGAATGGTTAAATATCCCTTTTTGAAGAAAGACTGAGGAAATCATTTTGGCTTATATTTTCATGGTGTTGTAGGTTTCAGAGGAGAATTTGGACTTGGGCAATGCTAAAACTGGTAAGACTATGTGACTCTTGGATGAACTAAATGCATTTTGCATTGTGAGGTGGATGTGAATTTGGGGGAACTCATGATGGAATGTCATCGTTTGGATGACGTATCCCCCAAAAGCTCCTGTTAATGCAGGAATAGTCATTGGTGAAATGATTGCATTATGAGAGTTGCAATCTAATTGGTCCATTCTACTGTGAATGGACTGACTTAGTGGTAACTGTAGGCAGGTGGGGCATGACTAGAGGACATAAGTCATTGGGGACATGCCTTGGAAGGGTGAATCTTCCCTATGTCCTCTTCACCACTCTCTCTCACTACCCCCTCCTTACCTTGCCATAAGCTGAGTAGCTTTCTTCCACTGGGCCCTTCCACCACGATATTCTGTATGACCTTGGGCAATGAAATTGGCTGTCTGTGGACTGAGGCCTCTGAAACTGTGAGCCCCAAATAAAATTTCCCTCCTCTAGGTTTTTCTTGGGTATTTTGGTCACAGCGGCACAACATCTAAGGAAAACACTGGATACTTCTTTAATCAGTAGCTCTGGATGTGGAAGTTTGGCTCAGCTCTACATAATCTGAGCCAGGGGTTTGGACTTCTACTGGGATGGTTGTACTAATCCTCCTGCTACTCCATTCCTGAGTTTTTTAAATTATGAATATTAAGCACCACTCATGTTGGTGGCACATCTGCGCTTCTTCGTGGGGCACTGTGCTATAAACAAACCCCTTGTGGTTCAATCTCCCTCAACTGCTCCTCTGGCCTTGCTGGTCCTTATGTTAATTGTGTCCTACTGATTTCTGGTGGTTAAGTATCACCACCTGGCCTCAATTACTTCAAGATCTCATCATCTTCATGGATATAAGTCATCAAGCTCTGTGATTACTCTCCTGCTGACATTCCTTGCTTTCAGAGGGAGCCATCCCTGAACTTCTTAGTGATGCATACCTGATGGCATTGAATGTTTATCCTCTGAGCCCTTTCATGGGACATAATCATCTGTGGATCTTCCAAGATTAAATTAATCCATCCTTACATGTCAACTTCTCTCTATCATCTCCATCCCCACCCACCCTCTCTTCTTTTTGCACCAGGAATTGAATACAGGGGTTCTTGACTACTGAGCCACATCCCCAGCCATTTTTATTTTTATTTTTTTTTAATTTTTGACACAGGGCCTTGCTAAGTTGCTAAGGCTGTCTTTGAACTTGTGATCTTCCTGCCTTAGCCTCCCAAGCTGTGCCACTGTGCCTGGCTCTAACATTTTATATCTTTGACTACGACTTGCCAGGCCAACTTATGCAGTTCTGCTTTTTGAGATTTAGCCATCTAGTTTTCTAGGCTTCTGAGAACCAGCAGCAAACTTGATCCCTCCTGTTAGGTCTTTGCAAAGGTGTTAAAACTTGTGTTCTGAGGGCATGCTCCAAAGTTACTCAACTCTTATATATTGAGCTCTATAGTACAGCTCCTTTGATCAGGTACTCTCAAAATGTACTCCCAGTGGCACTTCCATGACTCCTGCCAGTACATACTAGATGTTCTTAAAATTCTTTTTTTGTTTTTAAAGAGAGGGGACAGTGAAAGAGAGAGAGAGAAGGAGAGGGAGAGAGAGAGAGAGAGAGAGATAAAGAGAAGCAATTTTTATTGAGTTTTTCAAGTAACTTCATTACTCAGACACTTTGTTGCGTTACATGGGTGCTGGGGTTTGAACTTGCATGCTTGCGCATGCCAGGCAAGCGCTGTAACCACTAAGCCACTGCTCCATCCTCTCTTAAAATTCTTTAGGTATATGTTTTTATCCCTTAATAGTCCTCCCGTGGGTACATCCTCAGCTAGGTTATATTTGCATTTAATTCTACTCAGTGGCCTAGCATCTGGGAGAGATGCTGCTAGTAGTTCCTTAAAGTATAATAATGGCCATTTTAAGGATAGACTTCTATAGCATCTTCCAGTGAACTGGAAGTGCTTGCTTTCACTAAACAAGAGTAGATTACCTCTTTAAGCACAGATGTCCTAGGGAGTTGTAGAATCAGTGTCTCCAGGGTTCATCCAGATGTTCCTATTTACTAGGGCCGTTATCTTTGCATAAACTTGCTTTGTGAATTCACATATCTCTGGAGCTCCATGACCCATCAAATCAGATCTTTAGGCTAACACATAATTTTGTTTGCCCTTTCTCTTCAGGCAATAGGGCCTCCTGTGAGCTACCACTAAAGTTTTTTGGTTCTCCAATTTAGCCGATAATTGCTTATAAATAGCTCATTATTATTCGGCAGGATATTAATACAACTTATCAGTAGTCAGCTAACTCTGCTTTCTTTATAGGCATTGTTCTTAATTTTCAAACTCCCATGTGATCATACAACAATATTCTCCTCCAATGGAATAATCTGCAAAGTTGCTACCAGTGAAAATTATAGAATACTGTAGCAGTTAAATTGCCATGTACTAGAGTTTATATATGTCCCACCTACTAACCAGATTGACATCCTCTTTACTTGCAAAATGATGGGTGAGTCAGTTCAAAATCTCCTCCTTGCTGTTTCCTAGGGCCATTCTATGTACTGCTAGTGTTAGTCTAGGTCCTCCTAGAAGAAGACCACAGAATGGGAATTTTATGAGTGTAAATATTACTGTGAGTGATAAGGCTCAGCAAATTTTTTCTGTTAAGGTCAAGATAGCATTTCAGACTTTGTGGGTCATATATAGTCACTGTTACATAAATTCTTTGTTTCTCCCCACCATGATTTAAAAATGTCAAAATAATTCTTAGCCCACAGGTAGTAAAAAAAGTTAGCTACAGACTAGATTTGACCTGTGGGCTATCAACTTCTGGTAAAAGAAAGTGTAGTAAATATGGAGGAAGGCAGGGAGAGGCCTCAGAATGCGGTCTAACCCTGAATGAAGGTGAAGGACAGTGTGATGGAAAGTTGCATGGAGTGAGGGAAGATTGCTACACAATCTAGAAAAGGCCTGGAAAGGCTTTCAAGGATTTCTTGATTCAAACCGAGCCATTAAGAGCAGTTCCACATCTTTCTGGAATAGGACTTATCTCCAACACACTCATTTTTGGCAATGACACCCTGACAAAGGCAGGCATTTGGTGTAAATAAGGTACTGGATCTCAGTTGCACACTTTAGTAAATGATACACCCTGCAGTTGCAGGTCTGAGAAGGATATACTCTATGCCGCAGAGTCTGCTTTGTATCAGATTAATACCATACAAAGTTTTCCTCTAATTAGCAAGTGTATGGCTATATCTAGCTCCATACTTTATTTTCATTTTTTCAGCTTTATTGTGGTGTAATTGATAAACAGGAATTATGTACATATATATTTATAGTGTATAATGTGATGTTTTGGTACATGTATAGATTGTGAAATGATTATTACAATCAAGCTAATTAACATATTCACCACCTCATATAGTTATTTTTTTGTGTTTGGAGAGAACATTTAAGTTCTATTCTGTTAGCAATTTTCAAATATATAATATATTATTATTGACTATAATCACTGCACTGTACAACAGATATCTGGAACTTACTCTATCTTTTTCTTTCAACTCATCTATGTGCTTATATTTAAAGTTTGTGTCTTACAAATGACATATAATTGGATCTTTTTTCTTCTCTAATCCAGTCTAATAATATCTGACTTTCCAATTGAAATATTTAACCCATTCACATTTAATGTAACTACTGGTATGGTGTGGTATAAGTCTATAAACGTATTATTTTTAAAAATCCCTGTTCTTATTTCTGTTGTTTTTTTCTTTCCTGTCATCTTTGGGATGTATACATATACATTTATATATGTATATATATACATACATACACATTTATATACACATATGCAATTACATATACATACAATTATGTATACATAAATATGTACACATATTTATAATACTTTATATATCCATATGCAATTACATATACATATATACAATTACATATAAAATTTTAGTTTGTCTCCTTTATTGGCTTTTTTAGTTATTTCTTTTCGAATTTATTTTAATTGTTAGTTTAGCACAGAGGTGCTCAAACTTCAGTTTATATCTAATGTTCCTTTATTTATAAATGTCTCTTTGCTATTATTGTACATTTTATTTTTACACATATTATACACTGTACAACATATTTTTTATTTTAAATAGTCAGTGGTCTTCTAAAAATTTTAAAAAGACCTATACTTTTACATTTACCCATATATTTGCCATACCTGGAAATTTTCATTCTTTTAAAAAATTTCACATGTCCATTTAGGACCATTTTCCTCTAGTCCAAAGAACTTCTTTTAGTATTTTTGTAGTTCAGGCACACTGGTGATAAATTCTTTCAGCTTTGCTATGTTAAAAATGCTTTTATTTAGCATTTGCAGAAAAAATATTTTCACTAGCTAAAGAATTCTAGTTTGGCAGTTTTCTTTTAACTTTTTCCTAGTATGTTCAAGTTTTCATTTGACTGTTTTTTTGTCTTCTTTCATTCTTCTGTTTGTTTCCCGGAGGATAATATATCTTTTATTCTTTGGCTACCTTATTTTTAGTCTCAAGCATTTAACAATGATGTTCTTGTTTTTTTAGTCCTAGCAGCCGGTGCTCAGGACACCACCGGTAGCACCCCACCAGGAGCAGCCTCTGCCCAGGACTGACCAGAGAAGGATCCCTGCCTGGAACAGCCTCTGCCTACCTGATGTCCCACATGCCTGTCTGGGCCTCTTTTAGTCCTGCCTGGAAGGCGCTCAGGACACACCACTGGTAGGCACCCCAACTGGAGAAGTCCCTGCTCAGGACCAACCAGAGGAGGATCCCTACCCTCCTACCTGACACTCCAAGTGCCTGTCCAGGACTGTTTCAGTTCCAGATGGCAGGCACTCAGGACACTACTATAGGAGGCTGGAGCAGCAGCCCTTCACCCCACAGCTGAAAAACCACTCCAGGCAGGCCTCTTTTGGTTCCAAGCCCCAGCACAAGCTCAGGATAACCAGAAGAGGATCCTAGCTTGGAGCAGCTTCCATCTACCAGATGCCACATGTGCAGGTCTGGGCCTCTTTTGGTCCCAGCCAGCAGGTGGTCAGGGCACCACTAGAAGGAGCCCTTTCTGGGGCAACCCCTGTCACACTGAAGGACCAGCTCAGGCCTCTTCTGGTCCAGGCCCCAGCACACATCCAAGTCATACAAGAGGAGCAGCACTGCCTGGAGCAGCCAGGAAAGCTTGAGTGCCTAGGCCTCTTCTGGTCCTGGCTGGCAGGTGATCAGGACAACCCAGGTTCAGAACTGCAACTTTGAGTCTAGATCCAAAAGGTGGAGGAAACAAAGACACAGGCAGTCTGGAAGAAGGTGATTATCAAAGAGGTGGAGGCTGATCCAACCCTTTGACTTGCAAGGAAAAACCACCTGGAGAACTGCCTACCTTCCCCACAGGAAATCTCAATTCAGAGATCCAGAAGAAGCTCTTCAAAAATGAAGAATCAAACTAGAATCAAACCTCAAACCCACAACTCCCCTAAAAAGTATGCCACAGATAGGGACCAAAATGAAAACCTTGAAAATGTCATCAATGATCCAATAACTCAAAGGAATAATGAGCTAAAAGAAGATATAATGAAGGGACTAAGTGAGAAGACTCAAGAGATGAAAAACTCAATTATCAAAGAAATAGACATTCTCAACAAGAAAGTAACAGAGCTAAAATCTGCAGTCAATGACATGACAGGAACTATGGAAGAATTTAATAATAGACTAACTTCCATAGAAAACAGAACCTCAGCTCTTTTTTGTTTTTAAAGAGAGAAGGACAGAGAGAGAGAGAGAGAGAGAGAGAATTTTTATTGAGTTTTTCACATGCCTTTCATTGCTCTGACACTCAGTTGTGTACGAGGTGCTGGGGTTCGATCCTGTGTACTTGTGCATGCCAGGCAAGTGCCATAACAAATGAGCCACCGCTCCAGCCCCAGAACCTCAGCTCTTGAAGAAAGAACTTCTGGCAATGAGGACAGCTGAGCAAGCTTGAGTGCAGGGATGACAAAAAAGAAATGAAAACTCATAGAACATGAACAGAATTTTAAAAATGTCTGGGATGAAATGAGAAGAAACAACCGAAGACTAATTGGGATACTGGAAGAAATTGAGACAAAGCAAATGGGATAAGGAACATTCTCAATGAAATAGTTAAAGAAAAATTTTCCCATACAAAAGTAGAGTAAGATATGCTCATCCAGGAAGCTTATAGGACACTCAATAGGTGGAATCAAATGAGAAGCTCACTAAGACACATCACATTCAAAATGTGCAACAGGAAAATCGAGGAAAGAATATTGAAAGTGGCAAGGGAGAAATGCCAAATCACATTCAGAGGCAAACCAATAAGAATCACATCTGATTTTTCAGCTCGGACTCTGGAAGCAAGAAGATCATGGAAGGAGATCTTTCAATGCCTGAATGAACACAACATTCAGCCAAGAATACTATACCAGCCTTAATACTAAACTCAGCCTCAAATTTGAGGAGGAAATAAGAATTTTTCATGATAAGATCAAACTTGCAGCATTCATGAACAGAAAACCAGCATTACAAAAAAAAATCTTCAAAGATAAACTTCAGGTAGAAGAACAAGCAAACATTCCTCAAAACTCACAGAGGAAATTCAATAAAGGTAAATGCTATAAATAGACAACCAAGATAGCACAGAACTTACTAATAAAACATGGTGACTATGAAGCACAATCACATAATTATTCTAACACTGAATGTGAATGGTCTCAAAGTACCAATCAAAAGACACAGATTAGAAGATTGGATCAAAAAATAAAACCCAACAATAAGCTGCTTAGGGGAAACCCATCTTACAGCCAATGACGTCCACAGATTAAGGGTGAGAGGATGGAAAAAAAATTTACCAGGCATATGGTCCAAGAAAACAAACTGCAATTGTAATACTTATATCTGACAAAGTGGATTTCAAACATAAATTAATCAGAAGAGATAAAGAAGGCCACTACATCCTAGTAAAGGGAACAATACAACAGGAAGATATAACCATAGTAAATATAGTCTCCCCAAACAGCAATGCCCCCAACTATGTGGGAAAATTATTCCAAGACATAAAACCACTTGTGGACCTCAACACGATAGTACTGGCAGACTTTACTACTCCTCTATCACCAATAGACAGATCATCAAGCAAAAAAAAAAAAAAAAAAAAAAAAAAAGACATCCCACCAAAAAAAAACAAAAAAAAAAAAAAAAAAAAAAAAAAAAAAAAAAAAAAGAGAGATCTTCAGTCTAAACAACACCAAAAGTCAGACTTAACAGACATCTGTAGAATATTCCTCCCAGATTGGCAGAGTTTACCTTCTTCTCAGCAGCACATGGATCCTTCTCCAAAATAGATCATATTTGAGTCCACAAAGGAAATCTCAACAAATGCAAAAAAGTAGATATTATTCCGTGTATCCTATCATACCATGAGGCCATGACCCTAGTAATTAAAAGCAAAAACTATAGCAGAAAACACATATATACATGGAGACTGAATAGCACCCCATTAAATGAAGAATGGATCCAAGAAGACATGAGAACAGATATTAAGGAATTCTTAAAGAGAATGAGAATGAAAGTATAACATATTAAAACCTCCAGGACAGCATGAAAGCATTCTTAAGGGGAAAATTTATAGCACTGGGTGTCTACTTTAAAAATCAGGAGAGATTCCACTACTTAGTACTAAAAGGAACCCTTCAACAGGAAGAAATAACCATAGTTAATATTTACTCTCCAAACAACAGGAGAGATTCCAAACAAATAAACTTATGCTTCAATTCAAATCTCTACAAAAGGAAGAACAATCTAATCCCAAAGCCAGCAGAAGGCAGGAAATAATTAAGATCAAAGCTGAAATCAATGAAATTGAGAACAACAACAATAACAACAACAAAACAATAAAAAGAATCAACGAAACAATGGGCTGGTTCTTCGAAAAAATGAATAAAATTGAGAGACTTCTGGCTAAACTAACCAAAAGAAAGAGAGAATCAAAGCAAATCAACGAAATCACCAACAAAAAGGGGGTAATCACCACTGACCCCCTTGAAATCAAACATTATTAGACCACATTTTGAAAAACTATACTCCTCTAAATCAGATAATCTGGAAGACATGGACAAATTTCTAGATACATACAACATACCCAAATTGACACAGGATGAAATTGAAATCCTAAACAGCCCAGTAACAGGCACCTAATTCCATACAGTAATTAAAAGTCTATCAAAGAAGAAAAGCCCAGGATCTGATGGATTCTGTGATGAGTTTCACCACACCTTTGAAGAAGGGCTAACACCTCTCCTTCTGAAGATATTCTAGGAAATTTAAAAGAGGAAACTCTGCCAAACACTTTTTATGAATCAACCATCACTTTGATACCAAAACCCAACAAAGACACACCAAAAAAAGAAAACAACAGACCAATATCCCTCATGTACATTGACACAAAAATCCTTAATAAAGTTCTCACAAACTGCATTCAAAAACACATTAGGAAGATAATTCATCACAATCAAGTGGGCTTCATTCCAGGTATGCAAGGCTGGTTCAACATGAGCAAATCAATAAATGTGATTCATCACTTAAGCAGAATTAAGGACAAAAACCATATGATCATCTCAATAGAAGCAGAAAAGGCCTTCAATAAAATCCAGCACCCATTTATGCTCAAAACTCTAGATAAAATAGGGATCAAAGGAACTTAACTTTGTAAAGGCCATAAATGCCAAACCTTCAGCTAGTATAATACTAAATGGAGAAAGGTTGAGAGCATTTCCACTAAACTCAGGAACAAGACAAGGTTGCCTACTTTCACCACTTTTATTCAATATAGTCCTCAAGACCCTGGCTGGAGCAATCAGGCAAGAGAAGGAAATCAAAGGGACAAGAATAGGAAAGAAGGAAGTCAAACTATCCCTTTTTGCTGATGACATAATCCTATATCTGGAAGACCCAAAAAACTCTACCAGAAAACTGCAAGAGCTAATAAACAGATTTTGCAAAGTAGCAGGCTACAAGATCAACACCCTAAATCCATAGCTTTCCTATACACTAACAATATGAGGGCAGAAGAAGAAATCAGGAAATTGGTCCCACTCATAATAGCATCTGAAAGAATAAAATACTTGGGAATTAATCTAACAAGAGAAGTAAAAGATCTTTACAAGGAAAATTATCAAACAGTGAAAACAGAAATTACAGATGACATGAGAAGACAGAAAGATGTTCCATGCTGTTGGTTAGGTAGAATTAACATAATTAAAATGGCCATTCTACAGACCAATGCAATCCTCATCAAGAGTCCAATGTAATTCTTTGCAGGTACAGAAAAAGCAATTCTCAAATTCATTTGGAACAACAATAAACTCAGAATAGCCAAAACATTACTAAGCAAGAAAGATGAAACAGGTGGTTTTGAAATACCAGATCTAAAATTACACTATGGAGCTGTAGTAGTAAAAACAGCATAGTACTTACTTGCATCAAAATAGGAATGAAGACCAATGGAATAGAATAGAAGACTCTGGGACAAAGCCCCAAATCTTTAAACATCTGATTTTTGACAAAGGGGGTCAAAATATAACATGAAGGAGAGACAGCCTATTCAACAAATGGTGCTGGACAAATTGGACAGACACTTGCACAAAATTGAAATTATATCCTTATCTCTCATCTTGCACAAAAATCAAATCTAAAAACCAAGTCTAAAATGTATCAAGGAATTAGGAATTAAACCAGCTACCATATAACTGCTAGAAGAAAACTTAGGACCAATACTCCAGCATATGGGAGTTGGCAATGACTTCTTCAACAAGACGTCTGGAGGAAAAAATTAAAGTCAAGAATTAATAAGTGGGATGGCATTAAAGTAAAAAGCTTTTGCTCAGCCAATGAATTAGTCAAAACAGTCAAGAGACAACCTGCAGAATGAGTGAGAATAATGGCCTTTGATCCCTCTGACAGAGGACTAATATCCAAAATTTACAAAGAAACCCCAAAAAACTCAATAACAAAAACACAAATAATCCAATCAATAAATGGACCAGAGAGCTAAACAGAAACTTCTCAACAGAGGAAATCGAGCAAGCCAATGAATACATGAGAAAGTGCACAAATCACTGGTAATCAGAGAAATGCAAATCAAAAGTACATTAAGATTTCACCTCACTCCAGTCAGACTGGCAAAGATGAAGAATACAAACAATAACAAATGCTGGAGGGGTTTTGGGAAGATAGGAACACTAGCACACTGTTGGTGGAATTGCAGACTGGTCCAGCTGCTCTGGAAAGCAGTGTGGAGACTCCTGAAAAAATTTGGGTTGGATACACCATATGACTCAGTTATCTGTCTTCAGGGTATTTTCCCAGAGGAGTTAGAATCAGCACATTACAGTGACACAGCAAAATCTATGTTCATAGAAGCTAAATTTACGATAGCTAAATTATGGAACCAGCCCAGATGCCCCTCACTGGATGAATGGATCCAAAAGTTCTGATATATATACAATGGAGTTCTACTCAGCTATTAGAAACAACAATATTGCATCCATTGAAGGTAAATGGATGCCAATGGTAGAAATCATGCTGAGCAAAGTTAGCCAAACCCAGAGTGAAGGGCCAAATATTTTCCCTCATTTGTGGAGGCTGGAGCTAAACCCAGGCTTGGGGAAAAGGTAGACAAACTCATGTACTAGAACCATAGAAACAAAAACGCAATATGTCAATTTTTATGAGATATAGTTGCAAGATACTGCATAAGATATTTGAATAAGCTATACTGCATGCATTTACAAAAATGTAAATGTTTAATCATATTGTCAACATATATTGAAGAATAACAAGGGATGATAGGAAGGGAGGAGAAGGGGGAATGTTGCAACTGAGATAAAGCAAAGTACATTCCAAGCATTTATAAGTATGTCACTGTTTATACTATCATCATGTATATAAAAAAAGTTCTTCGTAAGTATAAGAATTATGTCACTGTACTTGGGTATTTTAGGAAAATATAGGACCCAGAAGACAGGCAAGGGAATGGGGGACAGGAGGAGGGAGATAGAAGGGTGTGGAGGGGTGGATACTGACCAAATTGTCTTGCTGTATTGTGTGCATCTATGAATATGTGACAACAAATCCCATCATTATGTACAATTATAATGCACTAATAAAAAATAAAATAAAATCAGCATAAGAACCAATGAAGCTCTTAAGAGTTTTTTTCCTTATTCTTTATATTTGTCATATTTGGAGTTCATGAACTTCTTGAATATATGGGTTATGTCTTTCATCTCTTTTGGAAAACTCATAGACATTGACTCTGAATGTTATTTCTTCCCCATTACTTCTCTCCTCTTTCTTTAGAACTCAAATTATAAATATATTGGACCATTTGACAGCGTCTCATTATTTTCTTTTCTTTTTTTTAAATTCCTTTTCTATACGTGCTTAAGTTCAAATAATTTAAATAATTTATTTTGAGCTATCTTTTAATTCATTAACTCATTCCATGATATCTTAATTTCATATATTGCATAGTTCTATAATGTTCATTTGGCTCTTTTTAGAGATTTCATTTCTCCGCTTCAATTATTTTCTTCCATTTTGTCCATATTTTCATATAATTAATTTAGTATATTTATAATTATATTATAATTATTATTTTATAAGTCTATGAATTCCAAACTCTGGGTTGTTTATAGGTCTGATTCTATTATTTTGCTGATTACAAATCACATTTACTTGCTTCAATTCCTATTCTTTAAAAAAGTCATCTTTAAAAAAATATGCTAGGCATTGTGTAAAAAGACCTACAGATAATAAAATAGGGTAGGGATGACTTTCATTTTTCTAGACAAGAAGGCTGAGGTGGTAATCACTTCAGTCCTGGAAATTGAGGTGGGATGGAGAATGGGATAGAGTTTCAGATTGCTTTGGTTCCCATCTGTTTTCCAATATATTGAGGATGAGATGAGTTCTGTGTTTATTGCAACTGTTCCTTTTTTTTTTCCCTCTGACTATAGGATGAAATCTCTACAAACCATGGAGATCTCGTTCTACTTGTCCAGCCTCATGCCCAGCTTCACCTCCTGCCCCGAACTTATCAACAGTCTTCAAGGTGAAGACTGGTGACAAGAAGGCTGTGCTTGTGGAGGATCCTTAGGAATCCACCCTGTCATTCATGGTTGTGTGGCTAAGGCAAACTCTCCTTTCCCTCAGAAGAAGAAACCCTCTTCCATGATAAGCTGAATAATTAGCCAATCCCAATCTTGGCAAATGCCACTAATGAGGAGAAAGGTATTACCTGTCTTGAATTTAATTCCTTTAGACTTTCCATTGGAAAAAAAATATTTGGCTTATTCATTTTTACCGTACTTGTTACAGCCTATACAGTTTTTTATATCATAATCTAAAATGTAACTCATCTAATTATTTATAATTCTTATGAGAATCATGCAAATTATTTATTATCATCTTTATTTTACAAATTAAGAGGACCACTTACCTAGTGTCTTTCTACTTGTAAGCAACTGAGTTGGAACTGTGGTGTGGGGTGAACTCTCCATGACTCCAGAATGCATGACCATCTCCTTCCCCAACTGGCCCCCTTTACTTTTTCCATTATAAATGTGTTGCTGCAAGGTGATTCAGAAAAAAAAAAATGTGTGGTGGTCAAATCAATCCAAGAAATAGTGTAGGGTATTTCCCTCTCTTTAAGATTCATAATATCTATCACCATATTAAAAGTCGGATAGTAAAGAACTTGCTTATTAGAATGTTTCTAAACTTATTTGCCCTCAGGACTTTCCCCCATCTCAGCAAATAAAATCTGTTAACACTCCATAGAACTGGAGTTATGTGGAGTTCATTTTGTACAAAACAGCACTACATTATTCTGTTCCCCAGATTCTGCTGGTTATGTCATCCTAAAAGGTCATTTCTGCATGATTTAATAATAATTCTCCAAAGCATTTGACAAAAGACTACAGTGCTGAATTTTATTAATTATATTGTTCCATATGGAAGAAACACATTTAACTGAATATTTAGAATATATCTGCTTACCAAAAAAAGAAAGAAAAAAGAAAATAAATGGTAAATTTATTTTTTAAAATATTTTTTAAGAGAGAGAGGGAAAGAGATAATCAATTTTATTTAGTTTTTCATGTGACTTTCCTTGCTCTGACATTTCATTGTGTACGTGGTACTGGGGTTTGAACCTGTGTCCTCATGCATGCCAGACAAGTGCTATAACTGCTGAACCACTGCTCTAGCCCAAAGAAATGGTAAATTTAAATGAAAATGAACAGAGTTATCAAAATATTATATGTTCGAATTTTAAAAATATTCTCTTATGAAAATTATGAAATTATTTCTTCTACCCATAATAGTCACAAATCATTTTGTGGCATATAAAATACTACTTTACAAACAAATACCAAAATGATAAAGAAGTTCAATAACTGAGAAACTTCATAGGGCGGCTACATTGGACATCACACTGTACCACACTGATGTTTTTATCTGGATTTGACTGTCAAGGTTAAAGTAAACCTATATAATATAGAATATTATTCATTTGGTGAAGACTCATGAACTAACAATCAAACTGCTCTCCACTAGATCTTCTGGAATTTCTACTAAGTTGCAGAGTAAACACATCCAAGCTCTTCATTGAGATAGGAGCATTTTGTGTGGTTTGAAAGCATCATGACCATGGTCTGCTGAGTTCACTGTACTGGACACGATGTACTAAGCTGTGTCCTGGAAGATGATGAGATGCTCCTTCATCCTGAATATCAAATTGTTGCTTAGTAACATGTGACTACCCTTGACCAAGAAGCCTCATTACATGTTTTTCCCCTATATGACAAAAATAAATGCTGACCAGTAGTTCCTGTTAGAGGGAATACCAAAACAACTTCTACCTCAAAAAAAAATAGTCACCCTTAGCAAACCCACAATCACAGTTTAACCAGTTATCAGCTCTTGGCCCATCTGGGTTCATCTGTACCTCCTCTCATTTCCCATTATCCCCAACTCCTCCACCCACAGCTGGATTATTCCAATCCTGATCATCTCACTTTAGAATGATCCTGTATGGAATTTTTATTACCCCCCCCCCACACACACACACTCAAACTTTTTTTTAAAAAAAATAAACCTTTTATTTTGGAAGTATTTTAGGTTTACAGAAAAATGGAGGTGTCTATAAAGGAAGGGCTATCAATATTTAAAATCTGTTTTTTACAGCTCCTTGAACTCTTAAAGAGTAAAAACAGTTAGTATCTAAAATTCCAGAAAATGGAAAAACTTTGTTTATGTGTACAGTTCATATAGTGTAGAGGGTTCTGTGTGCAAGGGGGTCTGAGGTATTTGATTTATAAGTGACAAGAGCAACGAGTGTTTAATTACTCATTGTCCATAAGAAAATCTGAATCTTGACAAACTGAGGATGATGGCTCGAAGAGTGGGTTTTACTACAATGCTTCAGCAGTATAAACTAAACATGAATCTTGAACTGAGAGCCGAGAAGCACTGAGTGATGACACTTCAAATTTTCAAGAAGAGTAAATGATTTTCCTGCTGTCCTGCAGAGAGGGAGCGACAAGGCTAGAGACAGAATCGACATCTTTGAACTATGAACTCAGTGTTCTTCTCACCAAACACTGAAGTCATCCTGTTTTGATCAGGGTTCTTTCAGCATTGAGTCAGCAAACACAGAATTCATCTGATGGTCTGTGAAGACACAGGGTTGCCTATTTAAGAAAGAGGGAAGCTCACTTAATCAGCAACCAGCTTTATTCATAGAAGTGTTCTGCACCCTTTAGTAAGAAGGAAGTTTCTGCTTTAATGGGGACCCTTAGATCACTCATTGCTGGATTCTGTCACACAGAATGAAAAGACAGTAGAGTTACTAATTTTATTTTATTTTTAAATTGGAACTAAGAAAAAAAAGTTGGCTGAAGTAAAAGAATTGTGTCTTACCTTTACAAACTAAGGATGTCTAAATGCTGTCTTAGCATTCCGTACCCTTTTCTGTGAGCAGCTCCAGCACATCATGAGCTGGAAGGCTTGGGATTTATACCTGAGACCCTCTTTGTTTTTGCTAGTTACCCACATCTGGAATGCACGGCTGTGACTTTCCTAACCTCTGGGCAGTAGTAGGAGTTTCCTGGGTCTCTGGGCCAAAACTACATCTGAAAACCCAATACTAGCAGTCCTCTACCCCACATAATTTTTGCTCCCAACTTTCCAAATAGTTTTGAAAAATATCTCATTCTATGTACTTTTTTTCTTCTTCTTGAAATACATAGAGAAGCATTTACTTTTCTGATTAAACTCTGATTACAAAATAGGTCAACAGAGTATTTATATCTTAAGTTGAGGAATAGAACCAATTTATACCTTTATGGTAAAGAAACTGGAAAGGTATAAATAAGTAATAAAGCAGAATAAAGAATCACAGTTTTTTAAACTGAAAAAATACAGCTAAGTAATAACTGTCAACATTTTGCTTTGTCTTTTTTAACCTCAAAGATGAAGCTAAGCCTACTTCAATCTTTCCACCTACTCCCTATTTCTCATTCCCATTTCCTTCCCCAGAATAGCCACTACATTGGATTTGTTTAAATTCTTCCAATCATATTTTACAAATACATAACAGTAATATTTTATGCACCTCAAAAGAATATTATGTGTATATATTCTCCATCTTACAATTTCCTCTTTTCTTTTTTAAAGGGAGTGGGGGGAGAGAGAGAGAGAGAGAGAATCAATTTTATTTATTTTTTTAATCTGGCTTTTGTTTTTCCAACACTTAGTTGTATGTATAGTGCTGGGGTTTGAACCCAGGTTCTTTCACATGCCAGGCAAGCTGCACAATTTCCTCTTAATGTCACATTTTCTGAATTTTTTATTGGTGAAATATAATTGTACATAATGATTAATATTACATTTTGATCCATTTAAATATGTGTATATCTAGGTCAATTGTTCAACTACTTTTTGGTGCTTCTTCAAGATTATTACATGTAGTGTTAGTATGTTAACCATTCAAGGGCATTACGTTATTTCGAACACAATAAAAATTAATGAGCTCCTGTTGTTTTTTAATGCTGATTAAGACTTAAATTTTAGAGAAGCTAAGATAAAATACGTTAAACACAATGTTCTCATTCCTTGTTTTGTTTCTTATAAAATACATGTGTTACAATTATATGGTCTTAGGCTTTAAAAACGGAGAAATTCTTATTTTATTTTATTAGTTCTTTTTTTTAGATATACATGACCTAATGTACCATGAAATAATTACTAAAGCATGGAGGATAGCTTTTTCAAATTCAGCCCTTAGTATTTCCCTTTCCCCTCCCTACCTCCCTTTCCATTCTTTTTAATTATTCATGATAACAGAATGTACAATGACATAATTATAAAAGTATGTAGTATAACTAGTTCCAATTCAGTCCCCAGTATTGACCATTCCCCTCCCTTCTTCCAACCCCCTGTTCTTTTTAGATATGCATGATAATATAATCAATGATATAATTATTACAGTATGGAGTATAATTTACTCTATTCAGTTCCAAGTACTTCCCCTCCTCCATTCTCTTTCCTCTACTGATCTTTCTGTTCTTAAGTATTTTTTTTTAAATTTCATGACTTGCTGATGAGCATGTAGATAAGATTCACTATGATATGGTTCATGTATGAACATAGGAAGGTTAAGTCTGATTCATACTATGAACTTTCCCTATTTCATCCCTTCTTTCTTTGTTTCCTTTCCCCTCTTGTCAATTCCTCTGATCTTTTTTCTTATTTTGGGTTAGCTTCCACATATCAGAGAGAATATCTGACCTTTGATTTTTTGAGACTGACTTAAGAAATTCTGATTTTAAATCATCAAACAAAAGAGATAGTTTGGGCTCTTATAATGTCAGACTTTTATCAAATTCCCCATCCCCCATCCCTTTTGACTTTAAGAAATCAGAGTCAGAAAAGAATCATCAAAGTTAATTATTTGTGGGTTCTTGGCTTTTAAATTGTGCCATTGCAATATCTGCTTTTATGGTACTTTCTTGGGTCCACATCAGAAAAAACAGCAGTGTGAAGCTCTTTGCCACCTTTGGAGTTTGTTCATCTATACATGTTGCTTAGGCTTAACATCAATTTACTGCTCCCTGACAAATTCACCGGCAGTACAGAAGCTGATGTTGGAGAACAGTACTTAACAAGTGATCACTCAGTGTAATTTTTAACAAGAGTATTTAGTTGCTAACTTGATGGCATGTCTCATACAGAGAGGGATGCTTTTGCAGATATACAAAGTGTTCATCTTGATTGCAATTCCAATAGGGCTGAAAATGAGTCATAGTAGTTGATTAGTTTATAGTGGAGATGAGTCACTAGAACCAAAACATTTCACAAAGTGCTTGGCAGATATCCAAATACTCTGGATTCAACTACTGAGATATGACATTTTGGAAAATTGGAAGAAAACTGTTCTATCTTACTATCTCTCCATGGAAGGTGTTTATCAGCTGCCTAGTGGGATATTTCATTTTTTCACATACTGCTCCCTAGACTTGGAACATTCCCTCTAATGCTACCACCTGTGACTGGAAAATTCCTATTACTCATCTTTCGAGACTCATCTCAGACCTGAAGTGTTTTCTGATGCACAATTGCTCACTCCTGTCACTAAGCCCACATCTTCAGGTTTCCGTTGCTGCTAGTCCATCTACCATGTGACCTCACCATTTACCTCTCCCTGTATTTTTATCTTCTTCCTCACTTTCTGGGACAGACATCTTATCTTGCCTTATGTGTTTAGCAGATTACATATAGTAGGCTTCAATTCATTTTTGTTTCTTTGTTAAATTGATTTTTTTATATAGGCACCATGAGATGCTAATATTTATAACAAATTAATAGTTAAAAGTGCTTTATATATGCCAGGCACTGAATTAAGTGCTCTGGTTGTATTAATGCATTTAATTTTCTCAACACAATCCAGAAGGTAAATACATATTTGGTTTATGATGGAGTTACAACCCAAAAAACCTATCATAAATTGAAAATATTATAAACAGAAAATGCATTTGATACACCTGATCTATTGAACATAATAGCATAGTGACACAGAATGCTGTAGGAGAATAGATTGTTTACCTTTGTGATCATGTGGCTGCCTTGGAACTGTGGCTTGCTGCGTTGGCCAGCATTTTAAATAAGTTTCATACCACACACTGTTAACCTGGGAAAAGATTAAAGATTCCAAATTCAAAATATGGTTGGTACTGAATGCTTAGTATTTATGTACTATCATAAAGTAAAACCATGGTAAGTTGGAGACTGTATTACAGTAATCCCTACTGCACATAAACTGAAGCATGAGAAGGTTATGTGTGTTAGTCAGCTTTTCATCATGGTGACCAAAATACCCAACAAGAACAACTTAGAAGAGGAAAAGTTTATTTTGGCTCATGATTTCAGAGGTCTCAGTTCTTGTGGGACTGATTCAACTGCTCTGGGCCTGCGAGAGGCAGAACATCGTGGTGGAAGGGTGTGGTTAGGAAAGCTGCTCAACTCACAGCATCTGGGAAGCAGAGATATCCTGGGGAGCTTGGGACAAGATGTAATCCCCAAGGACATGCCTCTAATGACCTACCTGCCCCATGCCCTACTTGTCTGTAGTTACTACCCAGTCAGTCCATTCCAATTATTAACCCTTTAAAAGTTTCTTTAAAATTTTTTAAGAGATAAGAACAGCGTTTGTGTGTGTGTGTGTGTGTGTGTGTGTGTGTGAGAGAGAGAGAGAGACAGAGAGAATCAACTTCTATTAAAGTTTTCACATGGCTTTCGTTGCTCTGACACTTAGTTGTATACTTGGGTGCTGGGGTTTGAACCTGTGTACTTGTGCATGCCAGGCAAGTGCCATAACCCGAGCGACTGCTCCAGCCCCTCTTTAAATGTTTTAATCAAATGGATTAATCTGCTGCTGAGGTTATATCACTCATAATCTAATCATTTCATCTTTGAACTTTGCTACATTTTCCTTTTCAGGAGACATTTCAAGATATAAATCATAGCATTAAGTAATTTGTCCTAAGTTCCACAGCTACTCAGAGGTGGAGTTAGGAATTGCATGATTAAGCTCTATGCTACAGGGCCTCTAGTTTTTCAATTGGAAGAGAATCTAAAGGTAATTTTAATGGCACATAATAAATAATTTTATGTAGAAAATTAAAAATTACAGTCATTAAAAGATAATGTCTCAGGATTAGCTTGAAGGCTGTACTTGAATGAGTTAGCACTATACCAATTTGCCTAGAGGGATGTCTATGATAAGTAATGAAGAAAGTCAAATTAAAGAGTAATTATGCAATGTGACTCCTTGTGAATAAACAAAAAATTGTGGAAGGTGCATAGAGGCTGATGCTCTTCCTTTCATAACTTTCTCCATCCTTACAAAACATACACCCATAGACCAGGCTGGTCAGTGCCGGCTATGGCACGGAAGGAGACTAAAGTGGGGAGGTGAGTTTATTAATTTTCCTTTTTTGCATCATTTCATTGGTTCCAGTGGCAACATGTCACTCTTTTATTATTTAAAGAGAAATTTAACAAAGAAAAAAAAGGGTTGAAGATTAAGAAATGAAATTCTAGTGAGAAAACACAGAGAAGGTGACTTCTCAGGTCACACCTGGAGCAAGTAGGCAAAATCAATTTAGAAGTAGTCTCCAGGACACCCTCAGAGAAGTAGCAGTAGATTCACTCTTAACAGGATCTGATTTCCCCAACTGCTGCCCCACTGGGTGGGGAAGCATAACCTGAATGTGTACTGTGCTACACCTGGACAGGAATGAGGGAAAAGCCAGAGCGTAAACCCCTCCACCATCTTCTCTTCTGAGGCGCAGTGACCTTTTCAGAGATGCCAGTGTAACCAAAAAACCAACAGGATCCTCTTGGGAAGGGAGCCCTGCTCTAGTAGGCACCACTAGGCGCTTGCTTCCTCTTCCCCAATCTTACTCTTTCCCTCAATCTTGCTGCCCTGTGAGCAAGAGTGGTAATAGTGCACTTAATGTTAGTTTCAATTTTTGAGGACACAAGGATAAAGACATAATAGGATAGGTTACCCAGGTTTTAGACATTCTAATACCCTATACTATAAATGGTTCTTCAGAATGAAAATTAAAAAGAATCGTTTGAAGTTTCAGCACTTGAGTGGTAGGCTTTGGAAATATTAATTTTTTTTTGTCTGATATAAAAGATTAGAATAGATGTAACTGTTCAGGAAAAATAAATTTTCCCTAAATTACACAGAAAAGAATTAAATTGGAATTTTTGTGGATCAGAATTATGTGAGTGACATTTCTTTAAATACCTTGATTCTATTATTTTATTGTGCATTCATAGATTGTCTCTGCATTCTGTTGATTGTTTCCTTGGCTGTGCAGAAACTTTTTGGTTTGGTGTGATCCCATGTGACTATTTTTTTCTTTTTTCCCCTGTGCCTTTGGGGTCTTGAGCAAAAAAATCTTCATCAACTCCAATGTCCTAAAGCTTTTCCCCTTTTTTCTTCTGTAGCTGTGTAGTTTCTGGTCTTATATATGTGTGTTTTAGTATTTTTAAGTTGACTCTTGTAACTGGTGATAAGGGTCTACTTTCGAATTTCTGAATGTGGATATCCAATTTTTCTTGTGCCATTTAAAAATCAGTTGACTACTGATGTGTGGGTTAAGTTCTTACGTTCTTCATTCTGTTTCATTCATTGGTCTCTCTCTATATTTTTTATGCCAATACTGTGCTGTCTTGATTATTGCAGCCTTTTCATGTGTTTTGACATTAGATAGTGTAATTCTTCCTGCTTTGTTCTTTTTGCTCAAAATGGCTTTGGCTATTCAGGATTTTCTAGCAGTTATATACAAATTTGGATTGTCCTTTCTAGTTCTGTGAAGAATATCATTAGTATTTTGATAGGGATTGCATCGATTTATAAATTGCTTTGGATAATATGGGGTTTTTAATAATAATGATTCTTCCAATCCCTGAAAATGGGCTGTCTTCCCACTTTTTTGTGTATGCTTAATTTTTTTCATCAATGTTTTATAATTTTCATTGTAAAAATTTTACACCTTTTTGGTTAAATTTAGTCCTAGGTATTTTATTAATTTATTTTTTTCTAGCTATTGTAAATGGGATTGCTTTCTTGATTTCTATTTAAGATAACTCACTATTGGCATGTAGCAATGCTACTAATTTTCTGTATATTGATTTTGTGTCCTATAAATGTGCTGAATTCATTTATTGGTTCCAATAGTGTTTTGGAATTTTCCATGCATAAGAACATGTCATCTGTGAACAGTGACAATTTGACTTCCTTTTTTCTTTATTTTATCTGATTGGTCTTCTATGATTTTCACCACAAAGTTCAATGAAAGTGGGGAAAGTGGCATCCTTGTCTGGTTCTAGGTCTTAGGAAGTTTTCAACTTTCCCCCATTCAATATGATATTAGCTGTTGGCTTATTATAAATGACCTTATTATGTTGAAGCATGTTCCTTTTATACCTAATATAGTCATCATTTTTGTCATGAAGGGATGTTGAATTTTATCAAATGCTGTTTCTGTAACTACTGAGAGGACCATATGGCTTTTCCACTTCATTTATTAATTTGTGTGTATTGAATCATCCTCTTATCTATGGGATGAGTCCCACTTGATAATGGTAATCTTACTAATGTGCTATTGGATTTGGTTTGCTAATATTTTGTTGGAATTTTTGTACATAAGCTCATCAAAGATATTGGCCTGTGGATTTTGTGTGTATGTGTGTGTGTGTGTGTCCTCATCTGGTTTTTGTGTCAAAGTAATTCCCACAGAATGTACTTCGAAGAATTCCTTCCTAGTGTTTGGAGTAACTTAAGTTCCCCTTAAGAGGGGAACTGGTATTGGTTCTTCTTTAAGTGTTTGGTAGAATTTGGCAGTGAAGACAGCTGGCTCTGGGCTTTTCTTTGATAAAAGGCTGTTACTGATTCAATATTGTTACTTGTTATTGATTTAATGTTTGTAAGGTGTATATGTCTAGGAATTTGTTCATTTTTTGGTAGGTTACCAAATTTGTTGGCATGTAGTTGTTCATAATAATCTTTAATGGTCTTTTGTGTCTCTGTGTGGTTAGTTGTGATTGTTCCCTTTTCATCTCTGATTTTGTTGAGTCTTCTTTGTTGTTAGTCTAGTTACGAGTTTGTCAATTTTGTTTATCTTTTTGAAGAACAAGTTCTTTGTTTCATTGATCTTTTGGTCTCTATTGCATTCATTTTTTCTCTGACTTTTAAAGAATAAAACTACTTCTTTTATTTCCCAAAAATGTAGAAGAGGGGAAGCAACATGATAAAAATTCAGATCTGTTCCCTGTGGATTTATTCTGTCTCTGGAGAGCACACAGGAGCTAGCTGTGGGGATGGGGTTGATGCTGCCATGGAGGTATCTTAGCCCCCACTGGATTGTTCATGCTGCCCCCCTCCCAATTTAAATATTGGTTGGTGGGTTGGATCTTAGAATGAAGCAATTGCGTCTCTCCCAGTGGCATTAGACTTTCTCTCCCTCCCTTACACTCTCCCAATGCCTTCAGCTGTCCTGGCTTCCAGCCCAGCCCCCTCCTCCTCCTCTCAGCACTGGCTTTGCTGAGAAGTACTGGATTTTCCTACTCCCCTGGCTCCTCAGGGTGGCCTCCTCCGAGACTCTCTGTCCTTGCTTCTCCTGCCTTCCTACAGCAGTGGCCTTCACACACTGGCTTGTGGGGAGGGGTCCTGGCAAGGGGGCATCTTATAAAAGATGAATTGTCCTAAGCCCCAGTCCCACTGTCACCCTCCTGTCAGAATGCTGTAAAAAAAGGTTATAATGGCAAGGATTAAAACCAGCAAAAGACAAGAGAGTGAGACTAAGTGCTATCCACGCTGGCACTCGCTCTAGTGCCCTCCTGAAGAGTCCAAGACCCCTCTTCCAAGTAACCAGGGATTGGCTGGAGCATTTCATAGAAGAATGTGATGGCTCCAGAATAGAACTAGGATAAACATCTGAATGAGGTGGAAGTGGGATGGGCCCTCAGGCTGGCCAACCCCTTCCCCAACCTGGCCATTGCCTCTGCTGGGCCCAAACAAGGGATTTCTCTTCTGATCCCAAGGTCATAGGATATGGAATTTGGAAGATGGTGGAACAGAAGCTACACAAACCTGGGGGCCCGGAGCTCCAGTGGTAGACAGAGGAGGACATTTCCCTGAGGCCTCAAGCTCTGAGCTGGCTATGCTGCAGAGCTGGCACTCTCAACAGCTGGAGGCTGGACCTAGGTACTGATCACAGTCATGGGAAGGAGATCCAGAGCACAAAGCACACTTCCTTCCAAACAGGCAACCCTTGACAGCCGTCAGGGAAAGCAGAGCTAGGCCTGGACCCTGCCTATGGACCTCAAGAGTGTCTGAGCAACTGAGATGTTTGTCCAAGGCCTGGTGGTCAGATGGGAAAGGGAGAAGCCCCAGGCCATACCCATAGACCTCTGGTATATTGAAATCCAATGGCCACCTCTCTCTCCACTCTTTGGGAGAAGGGTCTGGGAGGTGATGGGGTAAGGGTTAGGGCTGAAAGAGGGCAGGGTCCTTGAGGACAGGGTGTTGTCGGGGATGGGGAGGAAAAGGAGAGGAGAAAAACCAAACATGGGGTCCATACACCAATGTGTACTAACCCCTCAGAACAAAAGCCTATTTCTCCCTCAAGACAGTATCCCCACCTGTGTCCCTTCCCTGCAGGGCCCTTTGGGTGGCTGCTTCACTTGTGCAGGTAAGCATCTAGCCATAGCTCCCCAGACTTCTTCAGGGAGCTGATGATGTCCAGCCAGGTCCTCAGCCCTGCTTGGCACAAAGAGACTTCACCAACAGGGTAATCTTGTGAGAACTGTGCTGGGGCATGGTGGGGAAGAGGCATGGAGAAGTGCAGGCAGCTGAAGTATGAGGTTGCCCCCAACAGCTGTTCCCTACCTCCTCCCAGGGCCCAGAGAGACCCCGTCTGCAGCCAGGAGAAGACTCTGCTCTGATCTTTATTATTATGTTCCTTCTACTCAATTGGGATTTGGTTTTTCTTGTTTTTCTAGTTCCTTGAAATGCAGCAGTAGGTTGCTTACTTGAGATCTTTCTGCATTTCTGGTGTGAGTACTGATTGCTGTGCCTTCTCTCAGTACTGCTTTGGCTGTGTCCCATAGCTGTGGCTATGTTGGATGTCCATTTTCATTTGTTGCAAGACCTTTTTATTCTTGACTTCTTTGATTCATTGGTTGTTCAAATGTAGATTATTTAGTTTCCATGTATTTATACTTTTCAAAGCTTTTCTTGTTATTGATTCTAGTTTCATTGCATTGTGGTCAGAAAAGATACTTGATATGATTTCAATTTCTAAAAATTTATTGAAACTTGCTTTGCGGCCTGTCATATGATCTCTCCTGGAGACTATTCCAGTGCTGATGAGAAGAATGTGATTAAGGAGCTGCTGGATGAAACATTCTGTGGATATCTGTTTGGTCTTTTTGGTATAGGGAGCAATTTAATTTTGTTCTTTTTTGGTGGTTTTTCTGTCTGGATGATTTGTTCATTGCTGAAAGTGGGGTGTTCAGTCACCAACCATTACCATATGGCATCTTAAGGACCATTAATATTTGCTTATTTATTTGCTTATTTGATGTTGGGGACATGTATATTTGCAATTGCTATTTCCTCTTTCTGAACTGACTCCTTTATCATATATAATGATAAAGGAGTCAATTTTTTGTTTGTATTTACTGATTTTGATTTAGAGTCTATTTTATCTGATATAAGTATAATTACTCCCCCTTTTCTTGGATTCCATTTGCATGGAATATCTTATTCTGTTCCTTCACTTTCAGTTTATATATGTCTTTCAATGTGAAGTGTGTTTCTTGTAGGCAACATATAGTTGGGTCTTGTTTTTTTAATCCATTCATTTATTCTATTTTTAATTGGAGAATTTAATCCACTTACATTTAAGGTAATTGTGATAAGTAAAATCTTACTATAGGTATTTTATCACTAGTTTTCTAGCTTTATTGTAATTCATTTCTTTTCTTCCTCTCTTACAGTCTTCCTTTGTGGTTAAGTAATTTATTCTAGTAGTGTTTTGATTCCTTGTTTAATATTTTTGGTCTACTGTTGATTTCTCTTTAGTGGTTACCATGAGGCTTATAAGTCATGTTTTGATTATAATAAGCTATTTTTCAATGATAGCAACTTAACCTTATTGAAAACATAAGAACAGTAACAAGCAAAATAACAAGAGAAAATACTAATATGAAAATACTACATTTGCATTCCATTCCTACCTCCATTTTTGACATCTCAGTATGCATTTTCTTATATTACCTCTTTTTCTACATTTTATTCTTACTCATTAACATCTCTTTCAGTTTGAGGAACTTCCTTTAGCATTTCTTCTTTTCCTTTATTTTTTATTGGTGCATTGTAGTTTTACATAATGATGGGATTTATTGTCATATATTCATAGATACACACAATACACAAAAACATTTGGTCAATATTCCCCCACTGCACCCACCTACCTCCCTTCTCCCATTTCCCAGATCTCTTGCCTCTCTTTCTTAGTCTTATATTCTCCCTAAAATATCCAAGTACAGTGACATAATTCTTATATATACGAAGAACATTTTCTTACATACATGACTTTAGTATACATAGTGACATACTTATAAATGCTTGTAGTGTATGTTTTTTTATTTTAATAAGAAATAAAAAATAAAATACTTGGGAATTAATCTAACAAGGGAAATCAAAGATCTCTTCAATGAAAATTATCGAACATTGAAGAACGAAATCCAAGATGACCTAAGAAGATGGAAAGATATCCCTTGCTCTTGGATAGGCAGAATTAATATAATAAAATGGTCATTTTACCAAAAGCTTTATATAGATTTAATGCTATCCCTATAAAGATACCTATGTCGTTCTTTAAAGACACAGAAAAAGCAATTCTCAAATTCATTTGGAACAACAAGAAACCAAGAATTGCCAAAGCACTATTAAGCAAGAAAGATGAAACAGGTGGTTTTGCCATTCCAGATCTAAAACTATACTATAGGGCCATAGTAACAAAGACAGCATGGTACTGGTATCAAGACAGGGAAGAAGACCAATGGAATAGAATAGAAGACCCCGAAACAAATCCTCAAATCTTGAAACATCTGATTTTTGACAAAGGGGGACAAAATATTACACGGAGAAATGACAGCCTCTTCAACAAATGGTGCTGGACAAACTGGTCTTTCACCTGCAGAAAGTTGAAATTAGACCCATATCTTGCTCCTTGCACAAGAATCAAATCAAAATGGATCAAGGAGTTTGGTATCAAACCAGCTACATTGCAACTGATAGAAGACAAAATTGGTCCAACACTTCAACATTTAAGAGTAGGCAAAGACTTTCTCAACAGGTCTCCGAAAGTGAAGGAAGTAAAGTCAAAAATCAGTGAATGGGATGTCATAAAGCTAAAAAGCTTTTGTACTGCCCAGGAAACAATCAAAAGAGTCAAGAGGTTTCCTACAGAAATGGAGAGTATCATGGACTATGATTCCTCAGACAAGGTCTCATATCCAGAATCTATAAAATCCTCAAAACTGTCAGCTACAAAAACACCAACAGCCCAATTGATAAATGGGCCAAAGAGCTAAATAGAGACTTCTCACCAGAGGACATTGATCAAGCCAATGAATACATGAGAAAGTGCTCTAAATCATTAGTAATCAGAGAAATGCAAATGAAAACCACATTAAGATATCACC
>PVKS010004331.1:0-56657 GCA_004027875.1 Aplodontia rufa | reverse complement strand
TGGAGGGGATGTGGAGAGATAGGCACACTAACACACTGTTGGTGGAGCTGCAGACTGGTACAGCCCCTCTGGAAAGCAGTATGGAGAATCCTTAAAAAATTAGGGATGACTCCACCATACGACCCTGATATTCCACTCCTGGGAATTTTCCCAAAAGACTTACAATCAGCATATTATAGCAATATGGCTTCATCAATGTTTATAGCAGCTCAATTTACTATAGCTAGACTATGGAACCAACCCAGATGCCCCTCACTTGACGAGTGGATACAAAAGCTTTGGTACATATATACTATGGAATACTACTCGGCCATTAGAGAGGACAATATTACAGCTTTTGAAATCAAATGGATGCAGATGGATAGAATTATGCTTAGTGAAGTCTCCCAAGCTCAGAGACTCAAGGGTCGAATGGTTTCTCTCATCTGTTGAAGCTAGCATATATGGGGAAGTAGTATGGCAGACGGCTAACCTAACAAAACTTCAAATTGAATGACTTTCAGAGTAATAGGGGGATGGCTCTCTAGGATATTTGGAGGTGTAGGGAGGGGGATGGGGAGCGGGGAGGGTATATGAAGAACTCATAGAAGTCTGGAGATTGGGAAGATGGGGGAACCATCCCAGAAGCCGATGGATGTCATTCCTCCACGAACTACTCATTTAACGCATGAGTTCTTCTGGGGGAAACTGCAACAGGTAAAACCCAAGGTGGTTATCCATGTTTTGGCAATTCCCCTGGATAACAAAGTTTATATCCATTGATTGCTAATGTTTTGATAATGTTTTCCCCTCAACTGTATTTCTATATACTTCTAATAAAAAAAAACTAAAAAAAAACAAAAATAAAGTTGTTTTTTCCTAAAAGCTCTTGATGCTTGTTGGTATGTAACATCATCTGAGCATTGAAGGAATTAGTTATTATTCTATTCCCCAATCTGCCTTTATTTGTGTCCGTCTCTCCAGAAATTCTAAGTAGGTTGTATTTTTCTCTGATCCTGTAATCACTCCCACTATTTCAGCACTGGATGGCAGCTGGGCCCAGATTTGTAGGGAATCTGCTGTTGGGTGTCAGTACCAGTGGGCAATCCAAATCTAGGTTTTACCACATATACTGCTCATGAGTATATGTGTAGAAAGAACTACAAGAGCACCTAGAAAGAATAAATTGTCCCTAAAGCCTCTTCCTCGGTTCCAGGAAGAGGATGCCTCTTTTGCCCAGATGCCTCTTTTACCATTACTGGTCTGTGATCAGTCACTATGGAATTCTGCCTACTTCTGAGTAGAGGTATCATAGATGGACCAACTCCAGGCTCCTATGTTATACCTGTGGATACCAAAGTCACAAACTATATCATATCCTGAGTCCACTGCTTACCAACACCATTATTACACTGGACTAGGACAAAGGCCCACATGGCTATGGGCTACCTATTGTTGAGGTGAACTCATGGCCCATGGTTGTTAAAAAACAGTCACAGGTGATGTCAATTGAAATAGAATTTGGACAGATTAGAGTCTTGTGTCTTCCCCGGACAATGGAGCTGTTATGGAGGCTCTTTCTGCATGCATGCAGGCCTGCATATGGGACCCTTAGGATATTCTCAGAGTTTGGTTTCACCAGCCAAGCACTAAGTTCTAGGGCAAATCTTCTCCATACTATTCTCCTACTCCCAGCACACTATGAGGAATAAAGTTGGGGTTATGCTGCTGAAGATAGTCCCTTGGCCACCTAGATGGAAGTTAAGTTGGATTGTTCAGAAATCTCACAGCCAAAAAGACCTACTCATTCTCAGTGATGAACCAAAGTCCCTACTAGAGCAGACAGTGATGCAGGCCAAGACCCAAATCAGACCCTCTGGGGTGGAGGTCTGGTCTCTGCCTGGTGAAGGAGCAGTTCTAGAGCTCCATCTGTAAGTACTGACCTGGCAGTAGCTGTCCTACTTGAGGTGGACAGTCATGGAGACAGAACTTTGGCCACCAAGGCTGAAGCTAAGCTAGGTCACACCTGAGTCTCACAGCCATAGAGAGCCTGCATAGTCTTGGGAGGGAAGGTGTTCCCCATGCCCACTCCAAGACTGGAACTGATGCAGCCAACTTGGGCCTCTCCCACTGTGCATAGATGCCTGTGTAATTCCAGAGTGTTTAGCCAGCTTTCTCACCATGGTGACCAAAGACCTAAAAAGAGCAATTTTAGAGAAGGATAAGTTTATTTGGTGCTCATGGTTAAGAGGTCTCATTCCATAGCCCACTGATCCATTCCACTGGGTATAGGTGAGGCAGAATATAACAGCAGAAAGGTGGGGAGAAGGAAGGCAGCTCAGAGCATGCAATCAGGAAGCAGTGTTTTCTGCTCACCAGGGACAGCATATGAATCCCAAAGGAATGCCCTTCAGTGACATATCTCCTCCTACCACGCCCTACCCTCCTTCAGTTACCACACACTTAATTCCTATCAGTGGATTAATCCACCAATTAGGATATAACTCTTATAATCCAATCATTTCATCTCTGAATTTTCTTGCATTGTCTCATACATGAACTTTTGGGAGACACCACAGTTCCACACCATACAGAGTGAAGTGTTAAGGCTTGATCAATGAGTTCTGAGAGGGTACTGAAACTTCAATTTCTATTGCATGGTGGGTCTCACTCTGGTGGGCCTGACATGAGGCTCTAAGACAAAACCCTGTGCTAACTTTTGTGCCCTGCTCCCCAGCAGGTGGAGTCTTGCTGGTGGTTGGGGTCAGCCACCTGGCTTGATGCAGTTCTGGAAGTTCAGTTTGCAGGTACTGACCCTGAGGTAGGGTTCAAGAGCTTTGCCCTGCATTGTTTTTTGCTACTGCAAGCCTGGTAATGGGTTTCAAGTCTAAGACCTGGACTTAATTTTCTTCCCCTCCACCACGTGGTGATGTCTGTCCTGATTGGTCTGCTTGGAGTTGAGGGAGGGACAATGTAGACAATGCTTTCCTGCCTTCTTTGGTATATCTTCTTTTTTTCTATATTAAAATGAAGTTCTAGGGGTTGGAGCCGTGGCTCAGTGTTTATGGCGCTTGCCTGGCATGTGCAAGTACACGAGTTCAAACCCCAGCACCACGTACACAACAAAGTTGGAGCAGTGAAAGTCATATTAAAAAACTAAATAGAATTGACTCTCTCACTATCCCTCTCTCTTAAAAAAAAAAAAATCAGGCTCTATGGTCTCTTGGCTGATTTCCTTAGCTCCTGTGAAGGTAGTTTTGTGTGTGAACTGTTCAATTGGTATGCCTGTAGAGATCACTAGAAGATCTTATTCATCCTCCTTCTTGCTCCCAAAATGATATTTACTAATTTTTTTATGCATGGGTGCACACACACTAGGGATGGAACCCAGGACCTGACACATGCTAGAACAGTGCTCTACCACTGAGCAACATCCCCAGACTTCATACTTAGTATTTTTTTATTGGATGGCAGACATGGTGAATTTTACCTTATTGGATATTGGATACTTCAATATTCCTTTAAATATTCTTGAGTCTTTTTATCTGGTTTACAGTTAAGTCACTTGGAAAGAGCTGGATCCTTCTGAGGCTTGCTTTTAAACCTTATCAGGTATGACCAGAGCAGCATTTAGGCCAAAACCTTAGAAGTTCTCTTCTGCCGTAATTCCTCATGTATTAGGAGGTTTTTACACCCTAGCTCATGGGAACACAAACTACTCCCAGCCCTGTGTGTATCCCACAGATTGTCCTGTCTGTTTCTTTCAGGTGGTTTTTTCCTCAGTCTAGCGCATGAAGAGTCAAGGGGAGCTTTCAGGAACTCTCCAGAAATTTGTGTACAGCAGCCTCCTTTCCATGTAGCTTTCTCCTCTGTGCTCTTCCCTGTGGCTTCTAGCTGCTTTGGTCTCTCCAGATTCTCAACCCCATCTCCTCAAATCAGGGAGATTGCTGGCTTTAGTTGGGCTCTGTTTGACTATCTGAATGAACAATTGATCTACAAAGCTTTACTATAAAATTACAGTATTATTCATTGCTCAGACTAGATAATTAGTAAAAATCTCAAGAATGTGCTTAGATCTTTGCAACTTTAGGTTAAAATCCCTGCCCTGCTACTAAATAACTGACCCTCAACTTTTTCTCTTCTGAGGGTAACATGTACCTTGCAGGGGAGGCATGAGAATTAAATGAGAATATATACAAACACATGGAATGCTAGATCTTGCTATTCCTGGTATGCTGAAATAGTGACCTTGTATTGTATTGTATAAGTTTTATAACTTATTTTCTTTCCATGTATCTATCTTATAAAATCCTAACAATACATTTTACCACAAATAACTATCCTGGCTTAACATAAATCAAACAAAAGCCCCCAGAATCTTATGGAAGAAAAAACCCCAGGCTTGGAAACAGAGTTTTGCTTGTATAAAGGGCCCTTGAACACCACACTCTATTTCTGGTCTTGAAGAAAAACATCCAGGCTTCCGTGATAGACTTTGTCTCTCAAGTTAGTTTGTTGTTTTTTGTTTTTTTTTACTTGCTCCTTCACATCTGGTTGTGTATGGAAAAGCTGTTTTTTTACAGACTGCCTTGCATCCACCTTTGTTGACATAGGGCCTAAAATTAATATCAGGTGCTGCCTTGACATTTGGTATAATCAGAAATTGACTGGTCCCTTCTCACTCAATTCTTATGGAAGGGCCAAATTATTATATTTTTCTTTGAAATTTTATTTTTTATAGTTTGACATAGACTTACACATTAGAGGGAATTTTTTATTACATATTCATGCATATGTGGATATTGAGATAGTGAGACAGTAAGTTGAGGTCAATCCTAGACCAGAATCTACCCCGCTTCATCCATTCCCCGAACTCATTCCCCAAACTCTGTAATCCCACCATACTATAGTTTGAAATGAACATATACATGTATAATAATTGTTGACATTTTGGAGTTTCTCGGCCTGCCTGTGTATAGCTAGGCTTCTAATGGGAGTTGCGTATTCCCCCTTGTATTGATAAACCCACTTGCCCTCTCTCCCCTCTCTGCCTCCCTCCCTTCTCCCCCCACCTTCAAAGGTATTGGTTCCCCCAGTAATGTGAAATTTCACCTATGTTAAGATTATTATTTAAGCTTAGCTAGTCTTCATCCTGTCTTAGATTTTACTCTAGCTTCCACATATGAGAGAAAACATTTGGGAAAAGGGCCAAAGTAAACTCCTTTCTGAGGGAAGCAGGCACAGTACCTGTTGTCCCTGAGTAGTGGGTTTCCATTCCTTGCCAGCCCAAGGAATTATATGAAGGATCCAATCATCCCCCTGTGGGAACTAGGAGACCTCTCACTCTCATAATATTACAAAGCTGGGTCCCTAGAAAGTTTTGTTTTGTTCCTGAGTCCAAACCCTGTGTGAATGATGTGCTAGGTCCTCTTGCCCTAGGCTGCATATCTGTGTGAGTAATAAATGGCTGCTGGTCTCAGTGTGCCCAATGCTGGTGTCAAGTTTGGCTCTACAGGACATTTCTCCCTCACCAACAGCATTAAGAAGAGACCCTTCAAACCCACCTATGTTTCCCACCTGCAGACCCTCTCTCCACCTTTCCACCTGCACAAACTCACTCCATCTTTACCTTCTAGGAGGCAAAGGTGGGGGTGGTAGCTCCACGTTCACTCTGCTGAACAAAAATTTCAGGCCAAAGGGTCTGAAAGGGGAGAAAAGGGCAGGGAGTGAAAAGAAAAGGCTCTTAAAAGTGTATCTGCTAATCTTTTGAAAACTATGGGAATTTATAGACACAGGTTCCCATAAGAGATCAGGATGGGGAACAAGGAGCCAACCAAGAGCCTGTTGCTCTGGCTCTGAGCTCCCACTCTCCTACAGGAGGGAGAGGATAAGGCAGAGTGTGGGAGACAGGGTCTTTCTTCTCTTCACTGTCTTCTTCCTTTCCTCCTCAACCCGATGGGGAGAGTCCTTTGGCCTGATTATACATCCAAGTTTTGCTGTGAGAGGCTGACAACACAGGAAAGGAAAGGAAGGTTTACTAGTCAGATAGCCTTTCCGGTTAAGGGTGTCCGAATCCACTGTCACCTCTCAAAACAGAACCAGGAGATTTGGTCTGGTTGTCTTGGAGAGGTGGTAGGTGGGAAGGATAGAGCCAGAGTCTTTGGGTGAGAAGAGGGAAAGAAAAGAAAGAAGTATCAATACAGCATGTGTCCCACTGAAACAGACATATTTAGGGATGGAATACATAAATTCCATCATAGATTTAAATAATAACAACATAATTAAATTTAAAGTATACATATGATGTAAATATAATTAAATAAAAAATAATACATGATGTGGTCTCTGCCTGCATTTTATTTCCCCAGAATCTCACTGGTTTTATATATATTTCATTGAGTAGGTTAATTTCAGTTAAAGAGATGCTTAGGTCAATCTAGACATTTTTTAAAGGCAGTTGAACTGAAAACCTTCCTTATTTCCAGGTCTATTTCGTGGTAGAGATCTCTTTTCACATTGAGTAAGAGTGGTCTTTCCTAAAAGGGTGAGACAGAGAATGCTACTGAGTCTCACTGAACAGTTTGGGAACAATAAGGACACACCAGGCTTTATGCCAAGCACCTGTTCAAATACATTATCCCATTTAATCCCTGTAACAACCCTGTGAGCTAGGAGCTGTCGCTGGCTCTATGACTTCTAGCAAGTTACATAACCTCTCTGACCCCCATCTGTAAAAGGGGTGGTGTCACAGTACCTAGCTCATAGAGGTTCTTTTGAAAAGGAAGTGACAGAATTAATATAAATCACTAACCTCAATTCCTAGTGCACATTAACTGCTAAAAATGTTAACTGCTAAAACACTATGTTATTTTTATTCCTGACTGCTCATGGGAAGTGTATACAGACTATAGATGCAAAGAGTAATTAAAATTTGCAAGATGTGTGCTATGGTCTGCATGTATTAATTCCCAATTCATATGCTTATGATGCTATTTGGAGGATGAGCCTTTAGAAGGCAATTAGGATAGGGTCATCATGGTGGGCTCCCCACTCTGGGACTGTTGGCTTTATTTGTTGTCTCACCGTGAGGCCCTCCACCATATTATGATGTGGCACTGGGCCCTTATCAGATGCCAACCAGATGCTGGAAACATACTCTTCTACTTCAGTCTCCAGAAGCAGGAGTCAAATAAATTTCTATTCTTCATAAGTTACCCAGTCTCAGGTATTTTATTATAGCAATGAAAATGGATTAAGACAACATTCAAAATGTTGAGTGGGCCACCTCTGGGCCATCATTTGACTGAAAGCTTGGGTCAATGCAGGAGACAGACCTTTACAGCTGGACTACCTTTGAGGCTGTGCGGGTTATTTGTATCTTCTGGACTGTGGTAGGATGTGGGTTACTACTGGGGGCAATGTGGTCTGTGGAGCCAGACTGCCTGTATTCTAATCCCAGTCCTGCCATTCGATAGTTGCATAACCTCCTTGTTTCCTCATCTGTAAAATGGGAAGAACACCACTGCCCACCTCAGAGGGTGGTCATGAAGACTAAGGGAGACAGTGACATGTGTAGATAGCACTCATATAACACCTTGATGAACAGCATTTGAGTAGAAGTCTACCTGAAGTAAATCAACACAAAATGCTAATAAGGTATGAGACTGGGAGTTCTTACTCCTACTGCACAGAGAAAGAATGGATTTTGAAGCTTAAACAGCTAACATATATTGAGTACTGTTTGCAAGGCAAAATGTTAAGAATTTTACCTTATTTAATCTTTATCATAATGCTGTCTTATGAGGAAACTGAGGACAGAAGTTTAGCACCATTCGTCCAGGCAGTAGGTAGGACTCACTATGTTAAAAGGCCACATGAAGGAAGCTTGGGATATAGAGCTTACTTACCATGATGTTCACAATCTCAGTGCTGGACTGTAGATCAGAAAGGATCCACAGGTCTGGGAGGGAAAGGGGTGTGCTAAGCTTTTGTAAATTCATGCACTTGTTAGCAGCAGGGGACAGAAGTGTAGTGGGCAGGGAGATCCTATGACACATTCCTAGCCTCCTCATCAAGAACGGAACCAATGCCTCCAGGGGCCACCTCATTGAACACATTAGCAGAGGAGAGCCCAGATGAATGCTTTCCCAAACCTTTGGTACCTGGCATTAGTGTGAACTGATAAAAGCAAAGGAGAAAGGGATGGAACTGGTGGCTTCCTGGAGACATCCATCACAGTATAATGCTAAAGTCTAACAGGGGTGGCTCATTTCTGCCTAGAAATATCCATCCTACCAGTTACAACAAACCTGTTTCTAGAATTCCCTGTTACATAGGGAAGGACATAGGGACCATTTTAAACTGTCATCTGGTACCACTAATTACAAGTTATCCCTACAGAGTAGCTGTTTTATATATATTTGTTGAAAAGATCAAATAATTTCATTCAGTTGAGGACAAGGAAAGACAAAAGAATAGGAAGTTAAAGGTACATGTGGTTGGGTATGCGGTGGGGAGTAGGGGGAGAAGGAAAGGGGTCCCAGAATAGGTGATCTGAGAGGGAAATTGATGGGGCACCAATCTTGCCTGCTTTCAGTTTCTCTTAAGCAAGCCTTGAAAATGCCATCCAGGAAGACCTCTTGTGATTCTCTGGCATATATGTTGTATAACACTGACCCCTGGGAGAGTGCATTCAGAAGTATTGTCTCTTTCATCTTTAAAGACACTTTATTTTCTATTCAGCAGCTGCCTTATTGCAATGTAAGTACTCATCAGTAGACATTAAGTGGCTTCTTACATAAATACTTACACAGTTCTGGGTTTGCAAGGGTCTCTGAAAACCCTTCCATTCCTTATAAGTTCTTTGAAGTTTTCTTTTGGCTCCAACAAGTGTATACAGACATATCCAGAGATGGAATTTTTTCCTCTGCAGATGAGCTTCATAACCATGAAGTTGGGATGCAAGACAATGCTGGGGTGGTCCCTGGAGAATCACCACCAGGTAACATGATTGGGATTTCTTTTGCTGTCAATTATTATCCTTGTTGAGAATAGACATCATAAAAAATGTTTTTATTGGTTTTTAAAATGTCCATAATAAAATTAGGTGGATATATCTACATCTATCTATCTATCTATATGTGACTTGAATAAAATTGATTTCATTTGTAATTATAATACTGTGCTAATGTCCCCTAATAATATTTGTTTAGATTTTTTTGTTATCTTTATCTTTGTCTACTTATTTACCTGTTTTGATCTATGGCCACAACAATATTTTGAGGTATTAACTATTTTATTGAAGCATAATATGCAGAAGGCACATGCACAAATCATAAGTGTACTCAACTGCATTTATAAGTTGAACACACCTGTGTGCCTAACACCCAGCTCAAGAAAAGAGCGTTACCAAAGCTGCTTTTACTTGCACCCTGAGGTTCCCTCTTCCTCTCAAGAATCTTGGGTTTTGCACCTTTATGCCCTGGAAAGGGAAGTCTCCCAGGTCACAGAGAAAAAGAACTTCACTTTTTGACAGAGATTCAAAAACAAGAGACTTGAAAGAATGTGAATCAATCTGAGCTGATTTTCCTAATTTGAAGTCTGGACAAAGGGTTCTGAGGTAGGGAAGTAGAGACACTCAAATTAGTAAACAGAGCACGAACATTGGCGGGTCTCCTAGAAGGGGAACTGTAGCGCTCTGAGTTCACAAACTGTAAGGGAAACTGTGGGTGGGAATTTTGGTCCACATGGCAACATTTCTAGATGCAATAGCTTCCTACTTTCAATACAGTGGAGGTCTGAAGCCTTGTTCAGCTCAGTCAGCACAGCTGCAGTGCTCCAGTTCTCAAAGGTGTGCCTTCCTGTCCTACTGTGTGCATCTCAGTCACGCAGGCGATTCTGACATAGGTGGGGTTTGGTCCTTATTTTCAGAAACATATCTTTAGGTATTTGTCTTGCTATGACTGTGGTTCTCAAACTTATATGTGTATGGGAATTACCTAGGAATCTTACCAAATACAGATTCCTAGAACCTACTACTAATTTAACCAGGCCTGGAAATCTGAATGCTGGCCAAACTCCTCAAGTGACTTTGCAACCAGTCTGGTATTCATTACAGGGTTATACTTTCTCAAAAGCACATCAACTATATTATTTTATGAGGAAAAAGTTTCAGTAAAGGGCTGTGCAAGTGACCCAGAAGAGCCCATTCAGAAGCTGTTGATGGGAGGGGAGAATCAGGGGAGAAGCTCTTTTGCTCTTGTTCAACCAGACCAGCCCCTTCTACATAAGTGACTTGTGTAAACAGATTCCAAGGTCAAGAAGGGTTTGCACACCATTTTCTGTGTCACAGTATCAACCATTTTCAACCGAATTGTTTGTTCTTTCATTTGTCTTGTCAGCAGGGAACTTTATGTGAGGATAAGGGCACCCTGGGAAGAACTTTGCAGGCCAGAGTCCTCTCCTCCTGTCCCCAGGAAGGGCATGGCGCAGTTGCAACGCTGTTGGTCTGTTTTTGCTAGCTCCATGCCGGTATCTACTGGTCTCTTGGGACTCCTTAGAGATGCTGTCATGAATTAGATTATGTCCTTTTGATTAGAGGTCCCCTGAGCCTGGCTGTGGAGGCTTTTAGAGCTTAATTCTCAATTATTAAAAGCATTGAAAGGGTGCACAGAATATTTACAATGGGGAGGAAAAGGCCTTTAAAAGCCACAACTATAATTGACCCCATTGATGAACTTAAGCATGAGCTCCAAGGGTAATGACCAATTAGCATGATGTTTAAGTCATTCATGAGTCACATTTAGAATATGTACTGCTAAAGCCAGCACCTGCCACCCCTAATGACTGTGCAGGTGTACTGGTTTAGGGCAGCTGATGAAGGCAGAGTTGAGGTTCAATGTCTGCAAATGGGAACAAACGAGAAAACATGGAGCAAGGAGAAACAGGATGAAGCAAAACCAAGAACTTAAACACCTCCCCCAAATCTTACAGATGATATACTGGAAAAAAAGTTAGAGAGGATACAAAAGGAACTTCAGGACCAGGTGATTTATATTCAAAATATGGGACTATTGGGCAGCACTGATGGTATAGTGGTAAGCACAGTTGCCTTCCAAATTATGGGACCAAAACCAAAAAATAGAGTAGTTACTATTCTGTCACTCAAAGTCCTGGTTACTTGATACAGGGTAAGGAGGAGCCTTAGTTTTGTGCTACAAGAGCAGAATACCTATGACTGAGTAATTTATAATAAGTCTATTTGCTCACAGCTCTGGGGACTGTGAAGCTCAATATCAAGGTGCCAGCATATTATTAGGACCTCCTTGCTGTGTCACTGCATGGAAGGGCAAGAGTGAACCCACTGCTGAGGGCCCTTTTCATAATCATATTAATTTTCATGATGATGGAGCCATGTGACCTCAGCACCTTCTGTTGTGCCCAACCTCCCTACACCATTGCACTGGGATTGCTTTCCCAGCATATGAATTCTGGGGACACATTCAAACCATAGCAGTTGGGGAATATTTTAACTTTCCAGTTGGACTCCAGAAGCAAGTCTAGGAAAATCAGAATTAAGTGATTTTTTTTTGTGTTTATCAAAGCAAATTTATTGAAAGACAGAGTTCTGATTGAGGTCTATCTTATGGACACAAAAGTTAAAAAACCATAAATGAAAAGCTCTGTGAATTTTTACAATGTGAACTGGTCACTTTTACAAAACGAACTAAGGATGAAGGAGTAGAACCTTAATATTGTTTTAGAAACCCATCTTGTGTCTCTTAATCACTGCCTCCCACACAGGGACCATTACTCCCACCAGCACTGGGGATAGTTTTGTCCACTTTTTGAACTTTAGGTAAATGGATTCAAGCAGTGTGTACTTTTTTGTACCTGGGTTCTTTTGCACTACAGTGACTGTGAGATTCAAGTACACATTTGTATGTAGCTGTTCATTTTTTATTACATGTAACAGTGTTCCATCATTAAGAACATACCAAAGATTCTCTATTCTGTTGTCAGACAATTTAGGTTATTTCCAATTCTTAGCTATTACAAAAAAAAATGCTGCTGGGAACTGGTTTATATGATTTAAAAATAATTTTTATCTTGCATTATTATAAAAATTCAACTGTTTTTATTTAAAAAGAAAGTGTTGGGCTGGAGTGGTGGCTCTGCAGTTACAGTGCATGCCTGATACGCTTGAGGACACAGGTTCAAACCCCAGCACCATGTACACAAGGAAGTGTAGAAGCAACGAAAGCCACATGAAAAACTAAATACAATTTGATTCTGTCTCTCTCTCTCTCTCACTGTCACTCTGTCTTAAAAAAATAAAGTGTTGAATATATGGTAAAGCATTTTCATAGAACTAAAATTTATGCCTTAGCATTACTATTTTCTGTAACAATAAATTACTGTTAGCATATACATTATCAATGGCTCACCCCAATTTCCTCAGTTACTTTTCAAATAGTGAGAGAAATTCACAAACATGATTAGAGGATGGAGGAAATATTAAGAATCAACAAAAATTATATTTATGGGTGGAGCTCTTCTGTTGAAAAGAGAAATTTATAGTTTTCTTCACTTAATTAGTCCATAATCTGATCTTTTCACGTTAAGCAATCCTTAAACCAATTCATAGTATTTCATAACCCCATCTTAAAGTTTTATTTGAAGCTGTTGTTTCTCCATGAATGTGTTCTAATTCTTCTCTTGTATTCATAAGAAACGATGACTGAGTATTAGCTCACTGCAGCACTCTCATCATCTGACAATGTTCAGATTATTTCTGTGTATCAGTTAAGATTCCAGTTTAGCTTAACATTACAAAATGGCAATATGAAATTTTTTTAAAAAGTGGCTTAAACATGATAGAAGTGTATTTCTCCTAAGCAAGCTAGAGATATGTGATAGCTTTAAGGTAATATCAGAGAGCCACTCTTTTATTTTTCATTTGTCATCGTAAGCATATACCTGTCATTTCTGTGGCCTCTGGCCATAACTGAAATGATAGTATGTCCATGTTACAAGTCAGAATCAGAAGGGAAGGACAAAGAAGGGCATGCCACCTCTATCTAGAAAGGTTTGCTGAAAACAACATATTTTATATCTTGGGGAAATAGGCCCACTCCATAGAAATTGGGGCTATGTTTAAAAGGAGGGGAAAAATATTGGGGTAGAGGTAGTGTGTTAGTCAGGTTTTTGTCATTGTGACCAAAATACCTAAACAAGACCAACTTAGAAGAGGAAAATTTATTTTGGATCATGGTTTCAGAGATTCAGTCCATGGTCATTCTGCCTCCATTGCTAGGGGTCTGAGGTGAGGCAGCACAGCATGGTAGAAGGGTAGCAGTGGAGGAAAGCAGCTTAGCTCACCGTGGCTGGGAAGCAGAAAGAATGAGGGTGAAGAGGCTGAAGGGAAGATGAACCCTTCCAGTGAATGCTCCAAGTGACCCCCCTCCTCCAATCATGCCCCACCTACCTACAGTTACCTACCAGTCAGTCAGTCCATTCAAATTAGGGAGGGCAGATTAAATTAGGGTGGGTTGATTAGGTCATGACTCGTGTAATGTAATCCTTTCACTTTTGACTGATTCTGTACTAACACAGGGGATTTTGGGGGACACTTCATATCCAAAGCACAACAGGTAGGCATTAAAAGTATTTGCCATACCTTTCAAGTTTGGGAAAAGACTGTATTTTGCTCAGAGGTGGTAAACCTGTGCTGGATAACAATGTGATAAAATAACCAGTGACGGATACAGAGAACTACAGTGATAAAATTGTACCTGAGAAATACCAAGCATTAAACACTTGATTTAGCACAAGGAACTACAAATTATTCCATTAGGAGAAGTGTCTTAGCATCATGCTTTTTTAAATTATAAAAGATAAGGGAAAATAAATTCTTTATTTTAATTAGGAACATGAAGGGACATGGTGTTTTATTTGTAAGTTGGTTTTGTTCTTGCCAGCGAGCAAAGAATTACGATGGAATCTCTTCTGAAGATTTCCATTTGTAAAGAAAAAATGTATATATCTGGCTAAGTTATTGTTAAATGTGGCCCTTCCTGAAGGCAAGAGAATGAACTAGATTACATTTTAACAGATTTTTAAAATGTGTTGTAGAAAATAATTTTAAATAGGTGTTACTGGATTTTTAAAAATGCTTACCATATCATTATTACACTGCAGTTAGCAATATACTTTAAACACTTTTCAAAAAATTTCAAAACATTTAGATTTATTGGAAATATAGTTTCCACAATATGTGTTTCCAAAAATTGTTTCTGAATATTTTCTAAAATGGCTTGGACTCTGTACTATTCATTCCTTAAATAATTTGTAAAATTTGTAATAGTAACAACAATGTAATGAAAATGATAAATCATGTTAGTTTAATAACTAATTTAAACAAAATAGTCATTTTTGGAGGGGGAGGCAATCTCCAAAACCAGGGAACAGTATTACTCACTATAGCTTTGTGGTTGGGCTTGGATCCCATCATGGAATCAAAGCTTTCACTGAATATTTAATGAAATGGGGCACAGCTATGAGGAAAGATATTTACCAGTCAATGTAAAATGGTTAAACAATTGTGCATGCTCTTGTTTTATGAGGTTTGTGCCCAAAATAACTTTGCTTACACAAAGAAGAAAGAAAGCTAAGACAATAATTTCATCCATTCAATAACTCTACCATCAGCTTGGTTTTCTCAAAAGTTTAGAAAGCAAAAGTAATGTAACTATTTCATCAAGCATCTCTTATACACTAATTTTGTACAGTTATATAAATATTTGGATGCTTTTTGCATACAAAAATGTGTTTTGGTCAGGGAATGCAGCATAGCAGTAGAGCAGCTGCCTAGCATGTGTGTGACTGCTCTCTCCAATTTTACAGATAAGGGAACGATGAATAAAGTGATTGAAAACTGATTGAACATCATCTGGATTATTGGGTTGAATGGGAAGAACTGAGGGCTCTGGAGTAAATGATTTTTAAGGATTTTCCCAGTCCTGACCTCCTTGGATTCTTCATTTATGTGGCTATTAAAACCATGTTGAGTATGCTAGGTGAGAAGGGCTCCTGCCTGGAACAAATCCAGCCCTGGATAACTAGGAATGGAATATGCTTCTCAGTGTTCATGTTGGACTGCATCACAGAAATGATCGTTTAAAATGCCAGGATTTCCAGAGCTAATGTAAGGAGCAGCCAAGATGCAGATAGATGCAGATACTATCACTAGCCAGACTGATCTAGGGCCATTATCACCACACCATGGAAATCCCCCAAGTCGGTGTAATGGTGTAACATGTTCCTTCCATCCCCAGACTCTTGAAAAGTCATAGTTGTGTTTCAAGAGATTCATGAATCTCCTGAAATCTGATGAAAAATGTGAATGTAGGTTCATTTTTTTTCTCCTAATGGGAAACCCAAAGTTTTATATGGAGAAATGTTACATTTTTTTTTCCTAAAAATTTATCAATGAGGAGAAAGTGAGATAGTAAAGATATCTTGAAGGAAAAGTGGGGTTGATAGAAAGTTTAACATATGAAGGAGCCCACAGCATCTTTGACTTTAGGGGAAAGAGGCAATAGTGAGGGAAGAACTGAAGCCGTAGAAGGATCAGCAGACCTTTGTCCCAGGAGAAATGGGTGAGGATATAATTGCTGGTAGAATGTAGCAGGGGCAACCCCATTTCTCTGAGATGAGAGGATGCAAAAGGCTGAGAACAATGAGTCACAGGCAGAAAAGTTCAAAGATATGTTGCTGAGTAAAAATATTCAGGGATGAGATCAGAATTAGGAGAAAACTAGGTGAGGTTTGGAAAATCCATGTTGGAGGATGCAGCCACCATGGAAACTCAGATGGGGTGGAAGAACAGAGACGTGTAATGCAACCAAAGAGTACAGCCCTGAGATTTCTTCTGGCCATCCAATCAACTTCAGATTAAACAAAATAGCTCCTCTGTGTGTGGTTCCAAGGTTCAGGCAGTGCACAGGTGAGGGTATGCACTGTTATTGTAATAGTTCTGACAGATGGCAGAAAAGCATCTTGTTCTTACAATCAGTTTGTTTCAATTTTCCAACAGATGAAAGTAGTTTCTTGAGGAGGGGAGTCTTCATGAAATTTCTAGAAGGTACTATATGGTCTAGCATTAGCCATGGGTGTAGGGGTAAGCCTTGGGGACATTATCTGATTCTGTTCTGCAGTCAAGAGGGCCAGTCCTCTGTCCTCTTAACAGACCTCTGGATTTCTGCTTTAGCTTCTGCAGGGCTGTCTTATGTTGTGCAGCCTTTTCAAATACCAAGGATCACTGAGAACGGAGTCCCATTCTCTATTCAGTCCCAAATGCTTTCCCTAATTCAATGCCTGCCTGCCCCCATATTACAGTCTTTTTAATGGAACTTTGCTACTTATGAGACACTACCTTGTATTATTGTACTTTCAGGTATGTATAGTCCTTAAATGATTCAGAATCCACAGATAACAGTTGGATCAGCTGAGCCCTGAAGTAGTATTAGTCCATCTGCATTTATCATGGAATGAAGAGCCCCTACCTCTAGGTGGACCTCTCTCTCACTACTCAAAAGATCTGAGGTTTGTGAGGTTCTTTATAATCAAGAATTGAAGAACTTTATTCCAGGCTGTACCCCGCCTGCTCTACCACTTTCTGTCTGATCTGACGTCTTCTATTCTCACCATATACACATGGGTTCCAATTATACCCTGTTCCTCACACACACTTCCTGTTCCTCCCACTAGTCTTTGAGCTTACTTATCTGAAACTCTTCCATCCATGTCCCCTCATGGCTTGTTCCTTCCTCTTCTTTAGTATTGGCTGACATGTCATCCTTTTGGTGACACCTTCCTTGGGTGTCCTAAATCACATTGCAATAAGCCTACCCCAGCTGTCCCTTATCCTCTTCTGTTTTAGTTTCCAACATTCCACCACCTTCTAACATGCTGTAACTGTACTTACTCTGTTCATTGTTAAGTGTCCCATCACTAAAATATCAGCTCCATGAAAGCAGAGATTTTTTTTGTCTGTTTCCTGCCTCTGGAACCAATCAAAGACCTCCAAGTACTGGGAACTATCCCTATGCAATAGTGGTAAAATCATTCTATATTGGATTCATAGCTTACAAATAGTTTCATATACTACTCCTTTGGATCACATGTACAATGATCAAAATATTTTTGAAACCAAAATTTGACACATGGGTTCTAACACTTCCAAGTCAACTTCCAGATATGGAGTTTGAAACAGTGCTTGGGCACAAACACTAGAGGTTTTTTTTTTGTTTTGTTTTGTTTTTAAAGAAATTTTGATGCTTTTATGACAATAGAGATTTGAAATATAAGATCTAGAACTTTTCACTGCTAAACTGAGCCTGGTAGACAATAGATTAAATACCAATAAAAATTTTAAATCCCTAAAAGTTGTATCTATTGTGACAGCTGTGAAAGTACAGAGATTTTTGAGCAGTGAAAGTTTTCAAGACTTTCTTCAAATCAATATTTAATTACCCATATATTTAGAAGTTAAATCAGTGGGTACACACTTAGGTTACTGACATATATTATCATATGTGTGTTTCTCTATATACCTTTTTATGTCATTGATGTGTGTGCATTTATCTGTGTTTTAGTCTCCCATCACAAATATATGAAAGAAAAAATAAATTCCTCTGGGCTTCTACTTAAAGACACTCAGTGAAGCAATAATTTTCCTTGAAATCCAAGCTTATTCAGCAATATTTTTCCTGGAAGTAATGGAAAAAAAAGTTGCTTATGGATGATTTGGTAGACGTGAGTGAACCAAGGTGGAAAATAGTTCAGAATGAGTATAAGAATAGAATGGAGACAGAAAACAAAGAAGTGAGTCCTCATTCTCTACTTTAAACTAAAGACTCTAGGGGGCTGGAGCAGTGGCTCTGCAGTTACGGTGGCTCTGCGGTTACGGTGCTTGCTTGGCATGTGCGAGTACACGGGTTCAAACCCCAGCACCCATGTACACAACTGAGTGTCAGAACAAAGAAGGCCATGTGAAAAACTCAATAAAAAATTGATTCTGTCTCTCTCTCTCTCTCCCTGTCCCTCTCTTTAAAAAACAATAAAGACTCTAGAATTATTGTCTTTAGTACATACACATCTGACAGTGAAGAGCTGATAGAAGTAACCTGAGATTGCATGTGGATCAAGAACCACAGCAGTTTCAGAGTCTTCATTGCTTTACTTTTTGCATTTACTTGTAATTACATTTTTAATAGTTGTCTGAGATAACACAAAAGTTCTAAGTCAATCTACTTTCATGAGGAAAGACAGAAATTAAACCCGAAGATTAATACAAGCCACAGCAGGGAGCTATTTAATACTTATATAGTTGACCCTGGCACTGTTGGTTAAGATTTGGGGTTAACTCTTTTCCTTTTGAACAAAATCAGTTAAATTTTTGACAGCTGCTTTGATAATGTTCCCAAGTGAGAAATCCAAGAGTTAGGGACAAATATCTCCACTTAGAACACCGTAAGAGGAAATGGCACGTTGGCATTTTCACTCTTCTGGAAGCAGCCCCTCTTCTGCTCTAGCCAGGCACAGGGTGTTCAAGGAGCTCCTCCCACCTTCTCTGTGCCTGGTGACTGCATCCTGCCTCCTCATGAGGAGGCACCGGCTTAGGAACAGCTGTTCACAATTAGATTAATTATCATTTGTCAACAGCATTCTGAAGCCCTGAAATTCTGTGTTGGCAGAAAAGAATGCTGCTAGGCCTCAGTGCACTTGAGAATGTGTGCTCACTCAGGTTATCCTTCCAGCGTGGCAAAGCACCTCTAAGGTTAATGCCATCAAAGCAATGGAAAAGGCTTGTGAAACCAAGGCCACACAACCTGCCAATCTTTCCCTCTCAACTACAGGGTGTCTGCTCATCAGTCGCTTGAGAATCCACCTCCACCACTTGGATTTTGACAAGCCATCTAGAAATGAAGAGCGAACAGCAGAAAATAAAATGGATATCAGACAAACCGTCTCTCTCTCTCAGAATGAAGAGTTAACGGTGAAAGCTGAGGTTCATGGTCCAAAAAACTTAAAAATATGAATTCTAGCCATTTAACTCCTCAGTTAAAACATGTCTCTCCTGAGCCAGTGTGAAAGGCTGTGGCTTAGAGGATCCTACAAAGGGCTTTCACTTACTAACTCATCCTTCAGGTTGTGTCATTTGTACACATCAAAGTTCAAGCAAAAACTCAGAAACTCAAAGGTTGAATGTTTTCTCTCATATGTGGAAGCTAGAGTAAAATAAAGGAAAGGGGGAGAGAAGGATAAGATTACATAAGGAACCAGTCAAATACAAATTAATGCACAAGCAAAAGGAAGTCTAGGAAAGAGAAGGGGAGAGGGAAAGGAGGATGGGAGGGAAAAGGGAGAAGGAAAAGAAGGGGATAAAAAGTACATCTTGCACTTCTAAAATACTAAATAATTCCCCCACAATCAGTAAAAACCTGAAAAAAGAAAAAAAAATTCAAACAGAGATCAGCAGAAGAAAAGGACCAGTGGATGAGAGGAGGTGAGAAAGGGGGGGAAGTGCTGAGGAGAGATATTGGCCAAATTATATAGTTGTATTGTGTGCATGTATGAATATGTATGAACAAATCCCATCAGTATGCACAACTATAATGCACCAATAAAAGATGTGGAACAAAAAAGAAAAAAAGTTTAGACAAAAGTGGATTTTCCTCAAACTTGGCAGATAATTAAGAAAAAATCATCATATGTATCCGATTTCCTTTGATAGTTACTATTGAACTTTTCTTCTGGAAATTATAAAAAAATAAGAATTGCAAAATGGAAGACATAAAATTAGAAAATATCCATATTTTATCCTATTAGTTTTCAATAAAGTAAAGTTCTTCACTCTAAATTTTTTTACTTTAAAAATATTCATTAGCATTTTTAGACACCAAATAATCCACATGTAGAACAATTTGCATGAATGTGTTTCTTGAAGCATTGTTTATAATAAGAAACACCTGGGAAATAATTTAGCCATCCCATCAGTGAATGGATAAATAATGTATGAGGTTTTTGATCTAATGGCCATTTTGAGTATTTATGAAGTCTATGAAGCAACATGTATTATTGATTATGATGAAATTATAGAAAAGAAAATCCAGTGATGCCTTCCAAAAACAGAAAGAAGATATCAGGTGTGATGGTTTGGATATAAGGTGTCGCTCCAAAGCTCCTGTGTTAACACAAGAATGTTCAGAAGTAAAGTGGTTAGACTACAAGAGCTGTGACCTAATCGGTCTATCCTAGCTAGAATGGACCTACAGCTGATGAGTGTGGGCAGATGCGGTGTGGCTTGAGGAGGTGGGTCAATGGCCTTCTGCCTTGGAAGCATGCATCTTCCCAGTGGCCTCTTTTCTCCACACCCTCTGCTTCCTCCTTATCATCAGAGCAGCAGCTTTCCTCCACTGAGCTGGGCCTTTGCCCCATATCTGCTGCCTCCCTTGTGCCTAGAGAAAGGGACTTGGCTGTCTATGGATTGAGACCTCTGAAATGAGCCCCAAAGAAACTTTCCCTCCTCTAATTTATTCTTGTTGGGTATTTTGGTCACAGCCATGAAAAGCTGCCTGAAACACCAGGCAGCTTATAGAGACGTGAAAGGGAACAAGTCAGTCTTCAAATTTTTGGAAAGAGCTTAAATTCAAAACAAAGTCATTGCTTTCTCTTTACTATAGCATTATAGCACTATTTTGCTTTTTCTTCTGAATATATAGGGTCATCAACATCCTCCAATGCTTAACCAGCAGACACTAGTTGAATACAGCCCTTAACAAGTATTTGTGAATATTCTGTGAACCTAATATATTGAGTAGATTAGTGCCTCTCAACTTTTATGTGCACATTAGCCACCCAGGAACAGAATTAAAATGTGGATTCTAATTAGTAGTTCTGGGGTAGGTCCTGAAATGAAGGACTTCTAACAAGCTCCCGGCTGATACAACGCAACTGCTTATGGACTAATCTTGGATTAGCTTACTCTGGGGTAGGTAAAGTCACATGCCTTTATAAAAGAGAAGTGGAGTAGACAATTGGCCAAGGTGAACCCCAGAACACTTGCCAGATGTAAATGGAAAAGCTGTCATTGAACTCCAATTGCTGGTGTTAGGAACCCCCAATGTCGCCTTCAGATAAAAAGAAGACTAAAATATCTATTTCAGTGGTTAAGAGCAGGTGCTCAATCAATGCTTTTTCCTCTTCTTTCTATAAAACAATTACCAAATGGGACCATTAGGGAACATGACCAAGTAACACTTTAGACCCTAAGATATTGGCAGCTTCTTCTTCCTTTTTCTTAGGAACCTGCGTTTTGGTATGTAGGTACCATTTTTTTTTTTTTTTAAGAGAGGACAGTGAGAGAGATTGAGAGACAGAGAGAAAGAGAAAAAGAGAGAGAGAGAGAGAGAGACAGAGAGACAGAGACAGAGAGAATCAATCTTTATGGAGTTTTTCACATGACTTTTGTTGCTCTGACACTTAGCTAGGTTCGTGGGTGCTAGGGTTTGAACTCGTGTACTCTCGCATGCTGGGCAAGTGCCATAATCGCAGAGCCATGGCTCCAGCCCTATAGGTACCATTTTATACTGATGAAATTAAATTCTGATTAGAGAATGGGGCCATGGGTATAATGAGAAGTGTGGAAGACATTACTTATAAAATCTGAAATCTGTGCCGGTTTTGAAAAAAAGGAATAAATAAAATTAACCCAAAACACCAGAAAGATAAACTAAAAGAGAACAGGAAAGTCTACAGCAGTGGTGAAGTGGGGGTGGAATTAGAACTAGACTATGAAGCTAAGGAAATGAGGCTGAGGAGGAAGGTTGATGGAGCAATATGCATTCATGCACAGTCCCTGAGACTTTGCAAACAGATTCCCAAAAATCTAGGCATGCAGATTCCCCAAAAGCTCAGTAAAGAGGTGTTAAACATTCAGTTTTATTTGCTGAATTGTGTCACTCTGGGGCCGTGTGTGTTGGACACATCTCATCTTGTGAAGGAAGCATCATGGGGTGTGGAGGATTCTGTTATTGTCTACCCTGATGGAAGAGTTCATTTTAGATGTCAGACTTAAGGAGTGGGAGTCATTGTAGAAACCTAAACAGTGATGTATGCTAAGTGGAGCAGGTTTTCATTCTGGTGAAACTAATGGGAGAAGATTAGAAAAGCAAATAGGTCAATCTTGACACATTTTTGAAAAAGTCTTCTTAAGACCAGAATTTCTCCTTGGGCTCTGCTAAGTTTTTACCTGAAATATTTACACATAGAATAATAATTCAAAGACCATTTTCAATTTAGATTTGTAACCCCATCTTCCTCTTTAATAACTCTAATTCCTGAGACAATTCCTTGAACATGGCAATTTTTCTATAGCATATTTTCATAATGGAGTCTATACAATATGTAACTTAATAACTTATGAACACAAGTGATATTGTAGAGATGTTGGCTTAACACTGAAATTTGGTGGGCTGGGGGGGAGTTGTCATTCAAACCAGGAATGCTTTGAGCATGTTGTTTTCTTCATTCTAACTGTAGATAATAAACATGGGAAGAATTTAAGAAGCCTACGCTAATAGCAAAGACTGACATGACATGTTCTCTGAAGCCAAAGTTAGATTCAATCAAACACTATATTTGATCAGTGATTCTTAGATTTTTTTTTTTTAAAGAGAGAGGGATAGTGAGAGAGACAGTGAAAGAGAGAAACAACTTTATTTAGTTTTTCACATGGCCTTCACTGCTCCAACACTTAGTTGTGTATGTGGTGCTGGGGTTTGAACCTGGGTCCTCATGCTTGCCAGGCAAGCGCCGTAACCACTGAGCCACCGCTCCAGCCCAGTCTTAGATTTTTTAACTGTATGGCAGAGTCAGAAATGCTTTAATGAATATTTTCTTCTGACAAATTTTTGTTCTTGTTGCTTATGGTTTTGATTTTCAATACTGGGGATTGATCCAAGGGCACTCTACAACTGAGCTACATCTCCAGCCTTTAAATTTTTTTTTTTTTGAAACAGGGTCATATGAAGTTGTGGAGGCTGGCCTTGAACTTGTAATTTTCCTGCCTCCGTCTCTCAAGACACTGCAATTACAGGAGTGTGCCACAGTGCCCAGCTTATATTTTTATTTTACTTTATATTTTGGTTTTATTTTAAAGCATGTATTATGAAAAACAAGTTTTAAAAAGTTGAATTATTTTTTAGAAAACTATCATATTACAGTAGAACAATTTTTATTTCCATCTCTTACTGTCCAATTTATAGCCACATTTCACTGGAGAATGAGATAATATTTCCCTTTTCTAACTTAGGGGAGCAAGTTCAAACACTTGGTTCAGAACATGATGTTCATGATTTGGCCCAATCTACCTTTCAAGCCTCATCTTCCTGTTCTTTATTGTTTACATATCATATATACCAATATATATAAACATTTCTCAAAATTGCCCAGCGCACTGCATGTGTTTGCTGGGTGTCCTGATCAGCTGTTCTCCTCCTTTAGCCTGAAAGATTTTACCCATCTCTCAAAAATTAGCTCCCTGTCACCTATCTGCAATTCTTCACTCTCCAGAGAACCTACAGGATTTTCTATTTGGCTTTATTGCAGTATTTCTATGATTCTTTACATATTTGATTGCAAGTGTTTCCCATCAGTCTGACTTCCACGAAAGCATGAATCATGTATTATTTTCATTCCAGTGCTTGGTAGAATAGATGCTCAAAAAATACCTGGTGACAAAAATGCATAACAGGAAACTTGTTAATAAAACTAGACATGTAAATAAAGCTAAAAAGACAAGTGCATGCCTTTCATGGGATATCCAGAGAATCTAGATAGATTTGGTGATTTAAAGAGGCAAATATGGTGAGGGCCCAAAAAGGTAGTACAAAGAGGCAACTGAGAGGCAATTTATAATCTCTAGACCCAATTGCTGCTTTAGAGAAAAATTTGTTTCTTTTTCTTCATTTAAACTTCCAATATACCCCCAAATAACAATGAGGTCATGATCTCTTGGCCATTTTGTTGTGATACTTGGAAACATCAGGATTCAATGGGACCATCGACTAAATTTGGTGATATATTTTATTTTCCTAGTTCAGGGCAGACATTTCCAGGTTTAAAAATGCAAGATGAAGTTGAAAGGTGGTCTGTATTTATTTGAAGATTTACATATATTCATGGTTTTAAAACAAAAAATTCTTTGGTAAGCCTTCTTTGGGGAGGTGAGGTCTATGACCTCTCCCAAAGAATCTAGATTCTAACTATTTGACTACTAAAAACAGTAGAGTGATGCTCATTTCTTTTTCATTATAATTAACTTAGTTTATTCATCTATAGAAGACTTTGTTTTTCTAAAGTGGATATTATTTAACAATGATCATTAAAATGTTAATGAAAAAAATTTCCACAATTCCAGTAAGGGATTTTTAAACAGGGTGATGCCTATAACTTGCAAAAGGAATAATGAAGTGGCAAGTTTCTGGTACCATAAGATAGACTTCACTGCTATCCAAGACTGCTCAAACCTAAAAATCAACCTTATAGTTTCCATTCATAGAAAGTTAGCAAAATGAATGCTCTAACCACACATTCTTTATAATCCCTGAATAGTCGTCCTATAGTCTACATTTAGAACACTAATACAGCAGAGGTGCTTCTTTCTTCTCCCACCTAGGCTATTCTGGAGATAACCACAATCCCTGAGAAAGAAGGTAGTTGAAGCATTATATGAGGTACTGACAAGGAATCTACCTTCAATCTCAGTGCTAAGCATTTACCCCTCTTCTCTTACAAGGGCAAAAGGTTATACACTTTGTAAAAGAATGCTTCACAAAAGTAAGCAATACCTAAGCGTATCATAGTTTTGAATAATGGAGGAAATACTTGTGTACAAGGGCTGAGATATTTTACTGATGAAGCATCAATGAATCAGAGATACATAGATGAAAAATTTCCTGAAGCAATGCAATCTTCAAATATAAGGAAAACCTTTTGAGCTGAAACATGTTTTGGATTTAGAAAACTGCTGATCACAGGCGGAAAATAATTGAAAACACATGGACGTTACATCCCACTTGTGTCGTGTGTTTCTATTACAAATCTTTGAGGGAAAGAGGTTGGGAGGAAAGTCTGTTAGGGGTGAGATTGCTTATTGGCCATAGACACCAGAACCTTTTTTGTTGTATGTTTATACTCCCAATGTGAACACAATAATCATCACAAATGGAGACAGCTGGAAGAAATTATAAAGTATGAAACAAGTTAACTTTTATTGTATAGTCTTACATTTTCTGCTAGTCTCTCAAAACATCATGACTACTCAGTTTCTATGGTAACCATGGAAAAGACAGAACGACTACACAAGTTAGCCAACACGTGATTCAAAGACAACACTTAATGGCACAAAGAGGCATAGAGTGCAATCGACAGTTTTCTGAAAATGTAGAATTCTATCCTTAAGTGTCTGAAGAATGAAGAAATAATGTCCTCCATATGGCCCAAGAGGAACCCAGAGGTCCTTAACAACTGAGCCTCATGCCCAGCACATTTATTTATTTATTTTATTTTATTTTATTTTGAGACAGGGTCTCAATAAGTTGATTGGGGACTTGCTAAGTTGCTGAGGCTGGCATTGAACTTGCAGTTTTCCTGCCTTGGCCTCCTGAGCCATTGGGACACCTGGCTTCTTGGCATACCTTTTAAAATAAGGTATTTTTATCTCTTTATTTTTGGATATAATAAACCAACAAAATTTAATGAGCTTCTATTCATGGTCCCTACTGATGGAATTTTGGATTATTTTTCTCTTTATTTTTTAAAAGCAGATATTGGGGGAAAATCTTCGCTCTCTCTTACTTCTTATATCTTAAGACAGTATGCACCCCATCTTCCTATGTTGTACAAATACACATAAATTAAATTTTTTATAAAAAAAAACTGTGTGTGTGTGTGTGTGTATGTATGTGTGTGTGTGTGTGAGAGAGAGAGAGAGAGAGAGAGAGAGAGAAAGAGAATCAATTTTTATTGAGTTTTTCACATGGCTTTCATTGCTCTGACACTCAGCTGTGTACATGGGTGCTGGGGTTTGAACCCACGCATGCCGGGCAAGGGCCGTAACTGCCAAGCCACTGCTCCAGCCCCGACATAAATTAGACAGGGATATCTTCTTAGAATCTGAAGCAATCTACCTTCTGATTACTTAGAAGGTCAAAATTAATAAGGACACTATTATTTTTTCAACTTCCACACTGTTGATAGGCATACACTAAAATAGCTAGAGAATAAGGAGGGATAATGTTTTGTTTTATTTTTTAAAGGGATAGTTCCATATCATTATTTAATTAAAATATTTTTTTGTTCCTTTGGCATTTCCTATCTGTGGGATTTTATACCTGATATTAAATGATGAAAGGTAACATTACTTTGGCTGAACTTGAGATCACTGAAGACAGGCTTAAAAGCTCCAACTTATTACTCCATAGAAATTTCACTCTTTGTTTCAAATGATTAGGAAGCTGAATTAACTCACACTCAAAGAGATAGTTTCCAAGTGTATAGAATAAGACTGGGAACAAGATTTATACTTCCTGATATACATGCTTTTGGAAATGCACCTGTAGAAATAGCAGAAGTTTAGATTTAGCAGTTGGGTTGGATATAAAAGATTAAAATTACATGGTGAGTTTCATGAGAACAAAATAAAAGACTATTCTGGTTTTGCTTTTAATGAATCATCTTGTTCTCAACTGCTTAGAAAACAAACACTTTAACTACTAGCTCTACCTCCTTCCTCAAAAACTTGTTACATTTCTTATTTTTTCTAAAAGAAATTGTTTTCTTTCTTGCTAATGGCTCTCTTGAATGATGAAGTCTGGCTGAGATATATTGGGCATCCTCTGTTCTCTAGACTTGTATTTTAGTGTTCTGAATAAAAGACAAAATAAAATAAAATAAAATGCCAACATGACGAAATGCATTTCAGAATGGAAATATACTTAAATTGCTATAGAAGAGTGAAGTTGAGATGTGTAGAGTCTTTCCATTCACATTAATTTTAAATTAAGACCTGGAATTAGCAGGTCTTGGGCATATAAATGGATGCAGGTAATCACAGCAGAGAGGAAATTATTTCTGTGATATACTTTTGCCAAAGTAGAAGGATTATTCTTTTTCTTTTTCCCCTCCTGCTAACTCAACTCTGTAACTTTGTTTAGGTTACAGTTTTCATAGTAGTTGATGATACGTAGGGCTTTTTGACTCCTAAGCAACTCGGCTGTTTCACTAGCTGGTCATGATTACTGTTTGTTTCTGGTCTTGAAAACAAACATCAAAACAGTCCTGAGTAACCAGTTTAGCAACCCATTTTTTTTTTTTTTTTTTAAAGAGAGAGGGACAGTGAGCGAGAGAGAGAAAGAGAGAAACAACTTTATTTAGTTTTTCACATGGCCTTAGTTGCTCCAACACTCAGTTGTGTACGTGGTGCTGGGGTTTGATGCTTGCCAGGCAAGCACTGAAACCGCTGAGCCACCGCTCCAGCCCCTAGCAACCCATTTTTAAATGTTCACATTTTTCATTTCCATCTTGGCGGCACTTGGGTAAAACCTAATCAGATTTTCTTCTAAAGATCTATCTAAGATGTATCCTAGACTTAAAGAAACCAAGTAACACACTTAAATGTAATAGAGAAAAGGAAGACTTTGTGTTCCTGTGTGCAGCTGGCTTGCCACCTCTGGAGAGGCCTTAGCAGGAGGCCTCACACCTGAAGTATTTGAGTTCTGTTTCTCCTCTACACAAGTGGAACTGGAGACATATGCTCATGTGTTTAGGTTCTTTAAACTATGGAATGTCTTTCAGCAGCACAGTGGGGAGCCTGCACTGCAGACTCTATTCTTTCTATAAAATCAAACTGTGATAAAGTAAAGGTGAATCTGGGAAGACAAGAACAGGGAAGGCAACACACTTTGAAAGAAGATGATTGCAGAAAACAAATATGAATTTCAAGTGAGTATAGACAGAAAGTATAGACAGAAAACACCAGAAAATGTAAACATCAGACTTTCAAAATTCCTTTAGAAACATTTCCACACTAAAGCATATTAAATATTAATCTGTCATCTTGGGCTGCTAAATTCTGTCTCCTCACTCATAAAACTGGGCCGAGGAGAAATTGTTATGGAAAGTTCTTATCAGGGTACTCAGGAAGGGTCCTTGGAGGGCTGTTTGGACTGTTTGGTAAGGTGCATTCATACAGTAGAGATGTGTGATTATGGCTCCGTTCATCAGATGACGCCATTATCAGTATGTCACTAGGAGTGCTAATACAACACACAACAGCTTCTCATGTGTATGAGTTTTATTGGTTATGAATTTAATATATCCTGTGTTAGCAAGGTTTGGTACTTTCTATAGGTTCTAAGCAACTGCAGACTTAAGGACAAGGCTGTTGATGTATAATAAGAATCAGTTCTTTTCCTTCTTTCCTTTTTCTTCTCTATCCTAGAATCCTCAATGTCTTCCAATGAGTCTGAGTGTTCAGGATAATTACCTGGCCCTTCCAGCGTTCTCTTAATTTGTGGAGGTTTTTTTTTTTTTTTTTTTTTACTGCAACATTCTGTGACATCATCCACTTATACTCCCATTAGTCACACAATAGAACTCCCACACATTCTGAGCAAAGTACTGAGTAAAGAAAGCATTTAGAGCTATGACTCTGACTACACTGTGTTTTTAATCAGTTGTTGCATAGAAATGTGATTAGCAAAGACCCCTGAGATTGCACTTTGATTCGCCTGTGTTTGTCTCAGTAATTAGCATTTTGTTAAATTAGCAATTTTGGAAATAAGACCTGCATCTTTTCTGCAGTATGGGGCAGACTCAAAATTCTCATAGTACCAAACTTTTTCCAAGCCCCACTTCTAAATGTGTGGCGTTTTCTCCTTTCAGACAAGTTGGAGGTGGGGCAACAAGACAAAGATAATCTTGAAACTTAATTGGCAGAATGGTGTGTTAGAACATTGGCTTTAGGCTGAGATTCAGGCCTTAATTGTGCCATTTACAATCTAGGAGGCTTTAGGTAAATTACTTAATCTCTCTGAGCTAAAGTTTCTTCAGTGATAGACTGCAGATAAGGTCAGCCCTGCCTGACTCCATAGGCACAAATAAGTTGTGAAAGCAGAGAAATTCTATACAAATGTGGGGCATTACAAGTTGCCAGGGAATGCTCACGAATACCAATAAGAACTGAGCGAACGGTCGCTTTGTCTCTCAACAGACATGCCAGTCTCAGGAGCTGACTGCAACTGATAAGTGATTCACTGGTTGATAGTTAAAAATGAATTAAAAACATTTCTCCTGGGGGAAGTTCCAGAACTATTCTGAGGGTACGCTGATGGTCGGTCCTAAAGATACTCCTCAGAGCAGGGTGGAGGCTCTGAGAAGACAGAAGTAAGGTATCTAAAATTGCCTAGAACTTTTCAAAACAGTATTTTTAAAAAGTAATCAAACCTACTAAAGAATCTGCCACAGAAAGGATCAAAGAATAGATCTGTGGCCGTCACAGTTAAGCAAAGAAATAACTGAGGAAGATTAAGAAAGGCTAAACGCCTTTGACAAAAATATATTATTCATAGCAAATTGGATGATTCAGAATACTTTTTTCCAACCAAAACAAATGCTTGTTTTTGTTTATAATAAAATGTCCCTTTTCAATTCACGTGCAAATTCACTATTCAGTACGATTTGCTTCTGACTACAGAGTGAAGGGCAAATAGATTAGAGAAGTGCTGGTTGCTAAATTCACATTCAACCCTTTGCATTTCAACTGCATACTGCACTAAGGTTTGTGGCAAACTGGAGGAAATGAATCCAAGTGAAGACAGAATTCAAGATCATTGGGAGCAAGAATTATGTCACTGGGACCCAAGGCTGGATTCTCCAGGTTTTTGGAGTTTAAATACCTTGGGTAATTTAGTTTGGGTTTTGTTAATTAGTGGTTGATTTTTGTAATTTGTTTCTTTTGTTCTTAAGTGAAATTGTTGTTCCTTTACAAGCCCAAAGGTCTTTAAGGAGTCTAAAAGAAGAATTTTTTGAGTAGGGAATATTATGGCTTAGATATGCAGTGTCCCCCAAAAGTTCACGTGTGAGACAATGTAAAAATGTTCAGAGGTGACATGGTTGGGTTATGAGAGCCTTCACCTACACAGTGGATTAAATCATCAATATCAATTAACAGAGTGACAAATTTAGACAGACAGGGTATGGCTGGATGGAGGAGAACACAGGCAGTGTGCTTTGGGGGTTTATATTTTGTCCCTGGTGAGCACGGCTCTCTCTGTTTCCTGGCTGTCATGAACTGAGCTGCCTTCCTCTGCATTATCCTTCTACCGTGATGTCCAATCTCACTTCAGGCCCAAAGCTATGGAGTCGGCTGACTATGGACTGAACCTCTGAAACCATGAGCAGAAATAAACATTTCCTCCTCTAAATTGTTCTTGTCAAGTCTTTTGGTCATGGTGATAAAAAGCTGATTACAACAGGTGTTGTGACCATCACATTATAGGAAGTTCAAAGTCAAGGATATGAAGCTACAGGAGTGGGAGTGAGTGACCTGGTAAGAGTAGGTGAACCTTCAGAAGAATATAAGATAAGGACTAGGGAAGATCTAGGGAGAGATGAGCTGAAGGCAATTGAAAGAGAAAATGTGAAAAGGTGGTGTACACAAGGAGGGTGGCTAGAGGAACCTGAGAGGCCACTGGTTGTGTGGAGTAATTGAATCAAGTTGGAATTAACAAGCTAGGGTTTGAGTGACAGTAGTTTCAATCTTAAGCCAAGGAATAATCCAAAAGCCTTGCCAGAGAAGAACAGCAGGGAAACAGGTCAATGATGGGTATGAACCAGAGAAGGACACTGACCACAGAAATGCTTGACTAAAATCACTTCATCATCAGCTTTCTGGGGAAGAGTTTAAACACAATCACTGTTGGCATCTTCCCAGATTATTTAGTAGTTGACATCATCCTGAAAAAGTTGAGGCAACATAGATGGTGACTGATTAAATGACACGAGGTCAGTTGGCAACTGAGTAGAGGCAGAGCCCCCAGACTTCCTGTCATCACTGTGACCGCAGAGCATCTGCCATGTCTTCAGCAGAAGAGCTTCTGCTACCCCATCACTAGCCCAGGGCTCATGGGAGCTAAAATGTATTGGTATACTTTCTGAGTTGCTCACTGAGTATGAGAAATGACTCTGGATTTCAGTGTTCATTCCTTTTATCCACCAACCAGAATAGAATGAGGATCTTGGGCAAGAAATAAGATGTGACACAACCTTGTTTCCCATTTTTAGAAAATCTATCATTCAACAGGAAGATAAAAATGGATGGTTCCAAAAGCAACATAAATATTTAATGGGAAATTAGTGACTACCAGATAAATAAGAACATGTGTTCTGATGGCCTTTAAATACATTTCTGCAAATTATTTGTCTCATTATTTTTCTGCATAGAAAGCAAATTTACAATACCATTACTTACCTTTAAAGTTTGAGCTGATTGCTTATTGCTTTTGTAACTTAGACTTCCATTTTTTCTTGGTCCCTGAAATTTAAAAATAGGAAGGGAAGGCAAGAGTTCAGTCCACTATTCCAGGTATTGGCTTTTCACATTGAAATAAATCTTAAAATAAGCTAACAACATAGGAGTTTTCTTTCATTTGAAGAAGAAATATGTGGCTTAAGAATCATATTTAAGTTCTTGTGCAATCAATAAAAACTGGGAAAGTCAATAAAAATATAAACAAAGGGAAATCAGTAAAGGGAATGGGGAGTGACAAGGGGGAAGTGCTGGGGATGAAAATTGGCCAAATTATGTGCATGTACGAATATGTAACAACAAATTCCTTCATTATGTCCAACTCTAATGCACCAATAAAAATGCACAAGGAAAACAAAAGAACTGTATTTAAAGGAGACTTGAAACAGGTAACTTAAAAACTACTTGAAAAATATCATTTAAGTCCAAGTTTTCAGTGAATCATTTTAAAAGGAAGCATATATTTCAAGACATAATTAATGAAAATATTGAAACTATCCATCTGAAAGACATATTTAAAAACAATCCAGAATTTTACAGAATAATATGATCAGCCTATAAAATTCCTTAAAGGCTTTCTACACTTAGACCTACCATAATAACATAGTAGCTAGGGAGGGAGGTAGAGGAATCAGGCTGACTCAGGAGGCATTCACAAATAAATAAATGGACACAAGGAAATGCTGTCTCATCTGTGATTTTAGTCAACTCCACACTGGTGGGCAAGGTGACAAATGTGGTCATCTTCCTCATTCTCATATATATAGTGGTCTCTTGGTATACATTAGGGATTGGCTCCTACCTTCCCAACCTTAGAGATGTAATGGTGTAGCATTTGCATATAACCAGCACCTGTCTTCCTGTATACTTAATCATTTCTATATTGTTTATAAAATATATAATAAAATGTAAATGCTATGTAAAACATCCTTATACTTTGTTTAGGAAATAATGACAAGAAAAATGTATACACATGCTCAGTAGAGATATATTTTTTTCCTGAATATTTTTAATCTACTATTGGTCAGATCTGTGGATACTGAAACTACAGATATAGAAAGATGATTTTACTTAAGCAGGGACTGAAGGTCATTTTATATAAATATAATTTTCACAGCCCAGAGTAGTGGTGCATGCCTGTAATCATAGCTACTCAGGATACTGAAGCAGGAGGTTTCCAAGGTCAAGGCCAGTTTGGTAAAGACTCTTTCTCAAAATAAAACAAAAAAGATTGGGGATGTGACTGGTGACTGAGTGACAGAGTATCCTTCTCTCTGGTGTCTCTCTCTCTCTCTCTCTCTCCCTGTGTGTGTGTGTGTGTATAAAATGTGTATATATTAAATATGTGTGTACATATTTATATAGTTTTTACATATGAAACTATAATTCAACTTAAATAGTACCTAACTGAATAACTTCAAATTCAAATTATTTCTAAACCAGAGATGAGATATTATATTATTCCTGTAAAATAAATGGGCAAGAAAGCAAAATAATATTCTAAGTACAAACTATAATGAGTTACTTTGGCAAAACAAAACAAAAAAAAAAACAACACAGGACTAGCTCCTCAGCATTCCTAACTCTTTCCTTTTCTATACAAACTGAATATTATCAAGTTAAATTGTCAGGATTTGATTACAAAGAAAGATCACGCAGAAGCTGGATGTGAAAATGTGACTGTAAAGGAATATTAACAATAACTCAGTGTTCTGGTTGACAGTTGTTTTCTCAATCACTAAAAGGTTTCTGGATCTAATGAGTCCAGATTGTGTTTGGCACATAACAGTATAAACTTTCTGAATAGTCAGTCACGGGCCCTGAATATAAATAGGAGTCTAAGGCATTTTCCATACCTAGGCAGTGGGTTAGATATAGGAAGAGTGTGGCTGCTCACTTCGCATCTTCCAGAGCAATTTGTTAGCATGAAATAGAACTTGTAAATATTTTATGTACGTCCTTCCAGACTGACTAGGCTGAAGATGAGGATTTGAATTGCACTCTGAAATCATGCTCCTCAAGAAACAAAGTGCTATGGAGCTGAAACTGAAAACGTTTATCTAAAATTCCCATCTATAAGTTTAATGACAGGACTACCAGGAGTAGAGATGTTTATCTGTTTGAATTTCAGTGGGTGATGGCAATTTATTGGGAAATTTGAGCCTGAAATATTTAGCACTTAGTTAATTTAATCTCAGTGCTCTGACTTCCTGAAATAGATTTTTTAATTGTGTGAGGAAATGGATCATTAATGCACATATTTCCATAAATAAGGTTATAATCTTTCATAACTAAAAGGCAATTTAAAGCACTCATTTTGTAAGACTGAAATGTTTTTAAATAAAAAATTTGGTCATGACATCACCTGATTATTGTGTCCTCACATTGTACATTGGAATTCTTTATTAGGCCATTAAAAAAACATTTCAACTTTAAGAAGAGACACATAAATGATATTCTCATTGTCTTTTTTTTTTTTTAAAAAGTCCTGTAGAAATATGACGACATTCAATCTAAATTCTCTGAAATCAACAGAAGAGAAAAGCTGTTCACACAAAAGTTCCTATTTTCTGATACCATTATTGATAACAGAACATGGGCAAAACTGATTGGTATTTTGCAATGTTCCTTCAAGTTACTACTCTGTATTCAGTTTGAGAATAAGCAGCCCAAGAAATTATGCTTTCTATTCCAGGAGATAGTCACTTTTTTTTTCATTTAGTTAAAAATGTTTATATATTGACTCATACAATTCCTAAATATATTATTGACTAATAATGCCATATATGTTAATATAATATTGACTAACACTTTGTCCAGTCATAGAAATGTGGTATTAGACACTCTAGATTCCTAATCTGAAAAATTAAACCCATTAAATGCAGTGATGAACAGAACAGACACTGATCTGAAGACAAAAGAAAATTTATATCAAATCTCTATTGGATACAGTTTCTTTCTTCATTCATTCATTTTTTTCTTTTCTTTTTTTTTTTTTTTGGTGGTACTGGGGTTTAAATCTAGGGGTATTTTACCACTGAGCTAGGTTGCTAAGACTGGCCTTGAGCTTGCAATCCTCCTGTCTCAGCCTTCCAAGTAGCCTGGATTTACAGGCACGTGCCACCACATGTAGCTGGAAGCAGTTTCTTATGGGAAAAAAATACTTTGATCGCAAGACAGAAAAGCCAGTTGTATTGAACTGTAATGAGCGAGAGTCCAAAGTGCTATTTAAATGAAGTTTTATAAATGTTATCTAATATAGAGATTACATTGATGTTACTTTTTCACATTTCATTCCTGCATTAGGTTATCTATGTTCTAGATTCATTGATTTTCTCACAGTTTGGCTCTTAGAGTGTAGCTCTGTAACCTTCAGAAACAAAGAAACTATTATTGCTATCATAACATCTCACTGGACATGGTGGTGCTGGAGAGTCCACAATAAAATGGATCCCACAGCAGTGTGCAACGTGGATCAAGATGACAGGCAAAGGCATTGAACAGTGTGCAAATAAAGCGGATTCGGTGATGAACGCTGATGTCTGTCAAGTACTATTTCAGACTAATTTCTGCCGCTAACCTGAGGTGCAGAAAGAGACTGACAAGGTTTCCAGTCTGCAAGCTAATCTCTGCAAGAGAACACTGTTTCTCAGTCCGGGAAATAAACTGATAACATCGTGCAAGCACATCTGCTTTGTGAAAGGCCCTGCCCTTTGTCAGAACGGTTGTTTCATGCTGCGCTCTGTGCCTCGCCTCTGCTAGACCAGCGCCAGTGCATACTACTTTCTACCAGATGTCTGTCTTCTCAAATTTTTATTATGAAAAATTTCAAATATACAGAAAATATCAATGAATTATACAACCATATCTGTACACTTCACACTCAGATCCAGTCACTAATATTTTGCTATATTTGCATTATCTGTCTGTACTATGTAAGCACCAAACCACTAGTAAGTATGTAAAAATATCAGCATGAATCTCCTAAGAACACAATATTAACATGCATAAGAAAACAATGACTCAATGTCTGATATTCATTTTATATTTAAATTTACTTTATTGTCTTAAAAACGTCTGTTCTAGCTGTGATTTTTTTGTTTTCTTTTTAACCAGGAGCCTATTAAGCGACACTAAATCTTAAGTGGCAGCAATGTTGTACATACGGGACATCTGGCTCAGATACAATGATCCAACTTAACAATGGCTTAAACAAGATTGTTTCCCTCCCATTTAACAGCCTGGAGATGTGCCAACACAGGGCACTGATGGTGGTGCTTCTGTCCTCAACACATGGCTTCATCTCTGAGCTGAAATACGGCAGCTCCAGGCCCTGCTATCATGCCCCAGAGAAAACACAGGGGAGCTAGTACTCCAAGTGCATGATCCAGATGTTGCATAAACAATTTCTGAAAACATTTCATTGTTCAGAATGTTGACACATGGTTCTGCTAGCTTCAGTGGAGGTTACAAAAACAGTTTGTATTCTTGATTTCCATGTGTCCGGATTTTCCTAGGCCTCTGGATCCTGTGTCTAAATGAACAATTGTTTAGGAACACCAATTAGCTATCTCTACCACAAGGTACTCCTGGAAATGGAAGAACTATATGACAAATTATTTTATTTTGGTTTTTTTTTTTTGAGGAATAAAAAGAGTAGGATTTATTTAGGAAGAAGATCAGAGACTGCAAAGTGGAGGGGTACCTGGAAGCAGGACACTGACAAATTATTTTAAAATCACCTCCTAACACACTGTAATACAATGATAGGCTTATGCTTACTCAGGATAAGGCTCTTTTCCTACTTCACTAAATAAGTTTCATGTCATTAATGTTTGAGTTCCTAATGTACCTTTTAAGGATTTCTTTCTCATTTCTTGTCATGGCATAAGCTATCAATGCTCATTACTATAACAATGCTTTCTTTTCTATTTTTTTCTAATTTTTTAATTTAAGTAAAACATACACTTTTGTAAAATTCACAAATCATGATTATGCAGCATGATGAAAACAGTAACACATCCTTGTTTAAACGCTACTCACATTAGGAAATGGAGCAATCAATATTCTAGAAGCACTGTCTGGGTACCTTTCAAGTATTCCTTCTTTATCCCAGAAATGACTACATTTCTGGCCTATGACACCATGGTTCAGTTTTGTATGTTTCTGATTTCTATATACACGGAATCACCCCATATACATTCCTTTGTTCTTATTTTTTACTTGAAATTATGCTCATGAGATTCATTGATGTTCTGGCATGCAGCAGTAGTTTATTATTTAGGGAAGATGTATAAATATTTCATAATTTATCCAATATATTGTTGATGAACAATTGGATTGCTTCTAGTTATGGTCTACTGCAAAAGGAGTTGCTGTGACCATCAGTGTGTCTTTTGGTTTACATGTGTATGTATTTGTCAAGTATTTATAGTTCCTAGGAATGAAATTGCTGAGTTATGTAGGTCTGGAGTAAAAGAAAAGTATAGTCATTCGTTTTTGCCTCATCTGCCATCAGACTTCTAGCATAATTTCAAATAGAAGTTATCATGAAAAGAATTCTTGGTCTTGCTCTAGATCTTAAAGGAAAAACTTTCACTACTATAATTTTAAGTATGATAGTTTGCCTTAGGATTATTGTAGAAACTATTTTGCAGATTGAGGAAATTCTTTCAAGTCCTAATGTTTAAAGTTTTTTTCCCCTGGGGCATGTATTGAGTTTCATAAAATGTGTTTTCTATTTCTATTGACATCATTATAAAATTTTCCTCTTATTTGTTAAGGTGATAACTAATTAATTTTAAAGCTCAAATCAATCTTGCATTTTTAAAATAAACCAGATTTGTTTGTAGTGTGTTATTTCCAAATAACCCATGCACCAGTGAAGATATTGGAAATTATATTTCTTGAACTGACAAATGAAAATATAACTTGTATCATGCCATAAATATGACACACCTTATTCTTTTATTGCATATCCTAGTTTACAGTGATTTATTAAAGTGTAATGTAAATTGTTACTTTTATAATTATTGGACAAAAATGAATTTAGGGTACTTGTAAAATACGCAAAACATTTAAAATTATTAGAAATAAATATAAGCAGGGCTGGAGTGGTGGGTCATTTCAGCGCTTGCCTGGCAAGCATGAGGACCCAGGTTCAAACCCCAGCACCACGTACACAACTAAGTGTTGGAGCAACTAAGGCCTTGTGAAAAAATTAAATAAAGTTGTTTTGCTCTTTCTCTGTCTCTCTCTTAAAAAAAAAAAGAAAGAAAGAAATATAAGCATATAAACTTATTATTGAGACAGGGAAATTTTTCTTCTTTTTATTTTACATATCAAAGGATGGACAATTTAACTATTATAAAGGAACTTTTAAAATAGCAGTGAGCTACTAGTTAATATCCATCAGATTAACAAATAATTTAAAATTCTGGCAATGTAAAATGGGAAACCTACAATGTTGGTGGATGTATAAATTAGTAAAAGTCCTTACTAGAATAGTTTGGCAAAATCTAACAAAGTTGAGGATGCGTAAGTCCCCCAACAGAGCAAATATGTGTAGGGATTAAAGGAGATATAAAAATTGAGCTAAAATCCTCAAAGAAACTTCATACATATGTACAAGTGGCCATGTATATAGATAATCATTGTACTAGATGTAAAATTCCATTTATATTGCTGTAGAGTAAAACATTAATAGGGGGATAGACAATATACACTACAGTTGTATAGTGAAATGTTATACAATAGTTAAAGTGACTGAACTAGATCTACATAGATCACTATAGTTAAATCCCCCAGAACACAGTTGAGTAAAAAGATGGCACATTTAACATGAGGCCATTTGTATAATTTTAAAACACGCCAATCATTTTAAGGATCCCTAAATATGTAATTAAAGTATAAAACTGAGGATCAGAATGACATTTCAAGATCAGGTCAAAAACTGGAAAGACCATCAAATAAGACTTCAAATGTTTGCTTGTTTGGACTTTTTTTGGTAATGTGAAAAAAAATGACAAAACGTTGATAGGCATTAATTCTGAATGATTAGCATATGAATGCGTTTTACATTACACCCTGTATTTTCTTATATTTAATATAGTTTTAAAGACAAAATGTGCTTCTTATAAATTAGGCAGATGATATAGTTTTTAAAACATTATCTTATTTGTTAATTTCTAGACTCTTCCATAGCATATTTAAGAAAGACAGTTCAAAACAAGGCAACTATTCTTTGTATGTAAGATTTGTTCTGTAACTCAACAAACTATTAATTATTGCAGGATTAAAGGAGAAGGTTTGAAGAAACTACAAGTAAAATTGATAATTTTCCTCAGTTTTCCAATTATTGAGTATGTGTTAACAGTAGGAAACAGGCAAACAATGGGTAAATTGACACCGGATAACTAATAAACCATGTAACTTTTTCTCAAAGAATATAGAAATATGGAAATATTATTTCCAGGATATGAACTGATTCAGGGCTTGCTTTCTCCAATGCAATCATCAACTAATCATTCATAACAAGTTTCTTTACAGACATCTTTTGCAAAGAAATCACAATTTTTATAATTCTGATGTATATTTATCTGTCAATATTAAAAATTTAATGAATAGAAACTTTAAAAAGTTTTATAGCAGTGAGCAGAGACCCTAAAGCTATCAAAGTCATCTTTTAAAATTACTGATACAGAATATGCACATACATTAAAATATTTTGTGTTGAATAGCAAATATTTTTTTCCTTTTTGGTGGGAAGGTACTGGGGAATTAAACCTTGGGGTGCTTTGCTGCTGAGCTATGTCATCTGTCCTTTTCGTTATTTATTTTGAGACAGGGTCTAAGTTGATGAGGCTGGCCTTGAAATTTGTGATTATCATGCCTCAGCTTTCAGGGTCACTAGGATTACAGGTGGTGCCACCACACCTCATTAGCAAACACTACTGAAAAGTCAAATTCAAAAAAGTGCTTCAAGAAAATTATAATCAAATTCTCTTGAAAAAATAAATTGTTCAGGATGAATAAAGTAGTTAAGTCTATCATTAATTGGAGAAAAACATAAACGAATGTATTATTTGAAGGCCTCAAATATTAAGGTACTATATATTTCTCTCAAATAGAATTTATTGGTTAAGATAGACCTTTAAAATTCAGACCCAAATCTTACTTTACCTGAGGAAACTGAGACATAGGTGTATATGGTTTGTAATTTTATGAAAACAGAATGTAGTCAGTCATTTATAAAATTTATATCGCTCCACTTCTAAAAGGTATTATTTTGGGAGGTATAATTTCTCAAGGATGTGCTTGTATACTATAATAACACAGTGATTTTCTTACTGTTTATGGTGTCATTGTTTGGATATGAGGTGTCCCCCCAAAAGCTCTGTGGTAATGCAGGGATGGTCAGAAGTGAAATGATTAAACTGTGAGAATGGTAACCTCATCATTCTATTCTAGTTTGAATGAACTGAGTAGTAACTCCAGGCAGGAGGGGTGAGGATGAGGAGATGGGTCACAGGGGATATGCCCTGGAAGGGTTCAACTTCCATGTGGCCCCTTACCCTTGCCTTTGGTCTGTTTCTAGGTCACCATGTCCTGAGTAGCATCCCTTTGTCATGTCCCTTTTTCATGAAGTTCTGCCTCACCTTAGGCTCAGAGCAATAGATTTGGTTGACCAGGGACTAAACCTCTGGAACTGTGAGTCAAAATAAACTTTCCTCTAAGTTATTCTTGTCAGGTATGTTGGTTATAGTGGCACAAAAGCTAACACGTATGCAGAATCTTATGATTCCACAGAGGGGTCTTAAAAAAATCACAGGCAAAGGGAGAAAGAAGAATATGAAGGTGGTAAGCAGTGGGAATTGATAACCTCCTCTTCACCTTATACAGATCTGCTTGCATGCATTTTATATATTGAGATTTTGCTTAAAATTTCATGTTTTAAAAATCCATCTCTCTTCTAAAGAGAAATTTGCAAATCATTATAACTTCATCAGCATGTAACAGTGAACTTTATGGACTCTCTTCCCTTCCACTCACCCCAACACTCCCCCACCCCAACCAAATAAATGATCCTATAGGCCCGCAATTTTGCACTAATTGAGCAGGTTTGTGGACCTCCGGGAATCTATTTACAAATCCTGGGTTAATAACAACAACTCAAAAAACCCTATTTATGGGAGTTGATAAACTCATGCTTGAAAATGAGTAAGAATTTGGGATTAGTACTGGAGTGTTAAGATGGACGCCTTTTGCCCAGCATAACTTGTAGGATGAGTTTTCCCTATCTGATACAAAAACAAAATCATTTTTCTCCAAGCATCAAGAAATACACATGCTCATGCTGCTCATGCTGTTTGTTTGATCCACTGGCATTCAACAGATATTTTTCAAGAATTGTGGAAGTGCTGAGCTAGAGTAAATGTAACTGGTTTACAATACATGCTTTAAGACTTGAAGATCTGAATCTGAAGGTTTTTAATCCTTACTGAAAACACACACTCACACTCTCCAATGGAAGAAGTAACCTTTTGATTTACCTGGGGCTGGGTCAGGTCTGGTTGACTGAGACTTGAACTGTCTACCCAAGTTGCTTCCAGTATTGCACGTATTGCACGGGTCTATCAGAGGACAGTAAGGATGCGCAGGAACACAGGGACTGTGGCACCAAGGGCTCTGATTGGGGAAAAGGGTTGGTGGGATTTCCTTTTCTCTGAAAATAAAATCACAAATTATGCAGTGGCATTAGTGTTGATAGTGCAATTACAGTGAAAACATGGTTCAAAATAAAAAAAATATGGCTTTTCTAGAGTTTGTGGGCAGAACATTTGTTATACCATCAGAGGCATTTGTTGGCAAATGCCATTCTGCACCTCTGTCCATAGCCAACTCTTGATCCAAGATAAAATTCCTAAGTGATACAGCTTTCTCTTCACCTAAACATTGCTTAGGATGTAGGGACAATCTCACCTCTTCACCCCTTGCAGTAGCCCTGAATAGTAGTGCCAAGGAAAAGGGAAGTGGCCTGAGTCTCAATGTGACCTTTGAAGACCTTCGGCCTTTAGTACCCTAAGTACAAAACTCCTCACTCTAAAAGTTAAGCTATCTCTGTTTGCTGATGACATGATCCTATACCTAGCAGAACCAAAAAGTTCAATCATAAGACTTCTAGAATTATAAATGAATTCAGCAAAGTAGCTGGTTATAAGGTCAACACTCATAAATCAATAGCTTTCTTATACTCCAGCAACAATTCCGCCGAAGAAGAAATCAGGAAATCTATCCCATTCATAATAACCTCAAAAAGAGTAAAATACTTGAGCATTGATCTAACAAAGGATATAAAGGATCTCTACAATGAAAACTATCACATTAAAAAAAGAAATCGCAGAAGACCTGAATAGATGGCAAAACATTCCATGTTCTTGGTTAGGTAGAATCAATATAATTAAAATGAACATTCTGCCAAAAGCCCTGTATAGATTCAACGCAATCCCCATCAAGATATCAATGACAGGGCTGGAGCAGTGGATCGGTGGTTATGGTGCTTGCCTGACATATGTGAGTATGCGAGTTCAAACCCCAGCACCACATACACAATGAAGTGTCCAAACAATGAAAGTCATGTGAAAAAAAAAAACTAAATAAAGATTGCTTCTCTCTCTTACTGTCCCCTTTCTTAAAAAAAAATACCAATGACATTCTTCACGGATATAGAAAAAACAATTCTCAAATTCATTTGGAACACAGAATACCAAGAATAGCCAAAACATTACTAAGCAAGAAAGAGGAACCAGGAGGTGCCACAATACCTGACCTGAAATTATACTATAGGGCCATAGTAACAAAAATAGCATGGTACTGGTATCAAAATATACATGAAGTCCAATAGAACAGACTAAAAGATACCGAGACAAACCCTCAAATCTTTAACCATTTGATATTTGACAAAGGGGGCAAAAACATAGTGTGGAGGAAAAACATCCTGTTCAACAAATGGTGCTGGACGAACTGGACAGCCACATACAGACAACTGAACTTGGATCCTTATCTCTCACTCTGCACAAGAATCAAATCTAAATGGATCAAAGAATTGGAAATTATACCAGCAACTATACAATTAGGATCAACATTCTATGATATTGGTGTTGGCACTGCCCTCCTTAACAAGACTCCCATAGTGCAAGAATTAAAGCCAAGAATAAATGAGTGGGACGACATTAAAACTAAAAAGTTTCTGCACAGCTAAAGAATTAGCCGAGAGTATCAAAAGAGAACCTACAAAATGGGAGAAAATCTTTGCCTGGTACACCTCCGACAGATGGCTATTATCCAGAATACACACAGAACTCAAAAAACTGAACTCCAAAGCCACAAATAATCCAATCAATAAATGGGCTAGGGAACTAAATAGAAAATTCTCAAGAGGAAGTCTAAAAAGCCCAAAAATATATGAGAGACTGTTCTAGTAATCACTAGTAATCAGAGAAATGCAAATCAAAACTTCACTGAGATTCCACCTCACTCCTGTCAGAGTGGCAAAATTAAGAATACAAACAATAACAGATACTGGAGGGTTTGTGGGAAGAAAAGAACACTATCACACTGCTGGTGGGACTGTAAACTTGTACAGCGACTCTGGAAAGCAGTGTGGAGACTCCTTAGAAAACTAGGGCTGGGACTATTTTATGAAATAGCTAATCCACTCCTGGGTATTTTCCCAAAAGAGGTAGATATGGCTTACTACAGAGACACAGCTACATCAATGTTTATAGCAGCTCAATTTACAGTAGCTAAACTCTGGAACCAACCCAGGTGCCCCTCACTGAATGAGAAGATTAAAAAACTGTGGCATACACACACACACACACATACACACACACACACACATACATAATGGAATTCTACTCTATTAGAGAAAATGATATCATAGCATTTGCGGCCAAATGGATGGAGATGGAAAAAATTATGCTGAGGGAAATATCCCAAACTCAGAGACTTACAGGCCAAATGTTTTCTGTCATATGTGGAAGCTAGAATACAATCTAAAACAGATTGAAAGTTAGCTAAGCTAAATAATAACTTCAACATAGGTAAATTTTTACATAAACAGGGGAGATCATTACTATGAAACTGGGGGGAGAAGGAAAGGGGGAAATGAGGGGAGGGAGGTGTTAAGGGAGTTATCAATGCAGCTGGAGGGAGGGAGTAGGGAGGTTATCAATGCAGCTGGGAACCCTCCACTCCCATGAGAAGCCCAACTAACATGGGGGTAAAGTAGGGGAAACATGGGAACAGGGAGTGATCAAAGTGGGGAGACCACCGTCTAGGATCAGCCTTAATTTACTTTGTTAAATATCCATATGCTCATGAATGTGTAACGACGATTCCCTCCAATATGTAAGACTATGTTGAATGAATAAAATTAAAAAAAACTGCTCTGTTTTTGTGGTTCTCATATGGCTTCTATTCAAACACTTTATTAACCACGGTTGATATATTATTTATTCATCACATATGTGTCACCCAGCCATTCATTCCCATGTCCTCACTAATTTTGGGAAGGATTCAATAAAACAAAAAACAAAATGTGCTTTACATCTCAAGTTGAGCTTGTTCCACCAGAAATTTTGAGGTATCTCTCTTAGGTTGATCTTGGTTTTCTTTAGTTGTAGCTGAGGATGTTGTCCACCGAAACATGTGCTTTCTGAATGTTGGAGTTACTACTGAACATCTGTCAAATTCAACGTCAGTCTCTAATTTTTCCCATGCTTGCTTCCAGTGAATTGGAGTGTACCAAGCAATAGCCTAATGAAAGTGATTCATTAATAGCAAATATTATTGGAGTTATATATTTTTAATGTTATAGACTGCTATATATTTTTTGAAATAAATATTGTTGTGCATATTTGAGGTTTATAATATAATATTATGGATACATATAGTAAAATGGTTACCATCAGATAGCAAATGTACTATCATCTCACATAGTTGCTTTTTCTATGACAACAGCAAATCAACTTCACTTATTTAACTCATTTTGTCCAATTGTACCAGATGTAGAACATTGATAAAAACTTATAGTATACAATACATTATTAATGTGTAATATAATGATGTAATTGTAGTATACTAATATATAAGCTCTAGATTATTATTTCCAACCTATTTTAATGCACCTGTGTTAAATTCATTGAAATATTTGCAGAACTGAAAATTTGGGTCGTAATAATTTAACAAGAATAGCATTACATGCTTTACAATTTAATACTACTTTTAGAGTTATAACGGGAAGGGGAAGGGAGGGATAAGGGAGGATAATTGGTGGGGGCACTCCTGGGGACAGTTGCAATGTCCAGAATATATACACATCTTATACACATTTTATATTGTTTTGTTAAAATCTTGTAAGGTTGCTCAAAAAAAAAAAGAATAGCATTACAAATACGTATACTATAGTGTTCATGTTATACATTATAAATCCCTCAACTTGTTCATTCTATACAACTACTACTTTACATTCTTTATTTCCTCCCATCTCTGCCCCTAATAACTATAATTTTATTCTTTATAAAATTTGACTTTTTAGATTCCATGTATAAATAGGATCATGCAATATTTATGTCTAGTTTATTTCACTAGCAGAATCCATCCATGTTGTGCAAAATTACAGGATCCCTTCTTTTAAGATTAGATAATACTCCTGGTGTGTGTGTATATGATGTTTTCTTTATCCATTGTAAATGGGCACTTTGGTGTTTCCGTATCTTGGTATTATGAATACTTCTGCAGCAAACATGGGAGTGCAGATATCTTTATTAAGGTGGTGATTGTATCTCCTTTGGGTAAATTTCTGAAAGAGCGACTGCTGGCGCATGTGGCACTGCTTTTAATTTCTTAAGTTGCCTTCACACTGTTTTCAATAATGCCAATCTGCATTCCCACCAGAAGTTTAAGAGGGTTCCCTTTTCTACTCACCTATACCAACATTTGTCTCTTCCTTTTTGATAATAACCATCATTATGGGTGGGTAATATAGTGGTTATTAGTTGTATTTCCCTGATGGTTGGTGATGTTGAACACCTTTTCATAGATCCATCCGTTGAGCATTTTTAATGTCTTCTTTGAAGAAATGTGTGTTTGAGTCTTTTGTCTATTTTTTAACTGTATTATGTGTTTTTCTATTGAGTTGTAAGAGTTTTTATAAATTTTGACTATTAAGCTCTTATTATGATTTACAAATATATTTTCCTAATCTTTAAGCTTCCATTTTATTTTTTGATTGTTTCCTTTGCTGTACAGAAGCTCCTTTATTAGCCATGGTTCCATTTATTTATTTTTGCTTTTGTAGCCTGAGCTTTTGGTGTGATATCCAGAAAAATCATTACCAAAGCCAATGTCCAGGACCTTTCCGCTTATGCCCTCTTCTAGGAGTTTTATGGCTTCAATCTTACATTTAGATCTTTTATCTATTTTGAGATGATTTTTATGTATGCCATAAAATGTGTCATACTTTAAAAATCAGACTGTGTAATGTTATTTACTCATTGTGTGTGGATTAGCAAGCTACTTAAGGAGAATCTAGTAAGACATCTGGTTTTATTTGCCAGTTTTGCATAATCTCAATCAGGTTAGCCACTTACTATCTTGGATTGTGTTTTCATATATAAAGTAGGGTGAGCAGTAGGGAGGAACTGCTTTACAAGAGTATTGTGAAATTCAGTTAAGCTATTGAATTTCATAACTAAAAAGAACTGTGCAAAAACATGCTGGAAATACTCATAAACTTTTAAACAGTTACAACATTATATATATACTCATATTTTGAGGTAGGGAAATAAATTGTAAACCTAACGACATGGAGAACACATGTTCTCCAGTCTAGAATCCTAAGTGAGAGTTAGGGAGCACCATGAGCACTAAAGCTGGAGTTGGCTTCAGTGTAAAAATTAGTCAGGAAAATCCTGCATAGCGACCAACAATTATATCTTTATTCAGCATGAGAAAATTAAGCACCAATGTGTACTATAATTTTCTGTTTGTTCTTGCAATCTGTTGTTTGTTGATAAAATTACAGGTTTCAGCTTCATGCTATGACCACTAAAAATCCTATGGTTGGCTTGACAAATTAAATAGATATGAAGATAACATGAAGCAATTTGGGCTGTACTAAGAAAAATGAATGAGGGAAATGATGAAATCTTTTTCAAAAGTTCATTTTCATTAAACATAGCAAGAAAATCCCAGAGTTGCTGAAAATCATCAGTTTGGGATCCTCCTCTTTTAATAGTTGAGACATAAACATTTATTTCGAAAATAAATGTGTGATCATTTCAGTGTGATATTTCTTAATTACATTGTATGCCTTTCCTAGGCAGGAGCAAGCAATATTTTATTTCTCTTTGTGTAGTAAAGACTTAAAAATATTTGATGACCATAATGATAATGTGATAAAATTTAACCTTCCCTCTTGAATGTGGTAATATAAATATTTTAGAATATTTTTAGTACAACAGAAAATTTCTTAGCAGATGTGGTTTCATTTTAGTTCTGTCATTTTACTAATCATATGACCCAGAGCAAACCATCTAACTTTCCAAGTCACGTTTCTGTCCTTCGTAAAATACTTGAATATTACTGAGAATCAATAAAATCATGCATCTATAAAGGGGCCTTCTGTGAGCTCCTACTGTCTAGGAAGGGTCTGTTCCACATCTGAAACTCCAGTGCAAAATGAGGGACTGGGAAAATACCACTGGACAAATAAAAGACTTGTATTAGTTTTCCAGCACACAGTGCAGAGGCTATAAATCCTGTGGAACAACAGTGTGCCTGTGGAAAAAGTCTAGCCCTGTTTTTAAAATCCATAGACTCATAGAATCTTAGTGATTATATTGTACAATCTCTCATTTTACGGATGAGAAAATGGAATAACAATTCCATAATTAGTTCACAGCATATCAAAACCAAAATTCACTTTCATTTTACACCTTAAGGTTTGTAGCTTTATGGAATATTTAACTCTTGTCATGTCAGTGACACAATGACTCAAAAAGTCATCTAGGTCATACTTCAGGTTTCTAAGAATGACCTGTAATTTAACATTTCCTTTTTTTAAAAACTATTTTTCAAGTCCAGAAAACAAGATCTGCATTTAGACAGAAGACAGCTGGTGCTGTGACTTTCAAGATATGGATTATTTTCCAGACATAAAATATATATATATATATATTGTTGTATAACCAGAAATAATTTCATGTCCTGCTGAAACCTTGGACTTGTGTTTCTGCATATTGACAGGAATGAAGCAACCTGCCTTTTCAAGAAAAGGCTGTCCACTATATGTAGTGATGTTCAGTGTCATTGTATTGAGAATGGGAATGAATTTGTTTGTAAAAAAAAAAAAATTTTGTGTTTATATTAGGATTTCAAGTTGACTTAAAGCCACATTTCAGCCTATTTGGTGGGAATATTTTCTAGTTGAATTAAATACTTCTTACTGCTTTTCTATGGTTGGTAAATTCCAATGGGATGTGACTGGCTTGAGCTGAGGTCTGAAGGGAAGGAAGGATATAATAGGCAAAAGGAGTAAAGAGAATCTATGGAGGAGCAAGAGCATGTACAAAGGCTCTGTGGCTAGAAGAAACAATCAAAAACTGGAAAGTGAAAAATAATAAAAGACCAGAGTGGTTACAACAGATAGTATAAAGAACACCAGAGGAGTCAGTCAGGGAGGCAGAAAGGGGCAAGATCTCACTCAAGTTCATGGCGGCTGGGCAAACTCCCTCTCACCTACTGTCTCAGAACAAGTATCTCATCCTGCCAATGATTTTCTTCACACTCCTCTATATAGTTGACATCCGTGATCTGGGCTGTCATACACTGTGCACATTTCTCTTCACGTTCTGTTTCACAGCATTGCAATTATTTCTGGCCACATTGAATTTCTACTATATGACACTGTTTTCTAAGGAAAAAACTATATAACATGTATGTTTTCTAGCACATGCCACCATGCCTGACTGATAATAGATACACACACCCACAATATGAATCAAAGAGGTTCAGTCTTTCATTAGCAAATAGAATTATTATGTGCAAAGTAGTTCAAACCAGTGGGTAAAACAGTTTAAGGACAAAGTCTTATTCAGTGGAGGGAATGACAATTTACTATGACAATGCACATTCCAGGAGCTCAGGGACCTGGTCTGCCTGGTTCAGCACTCATCACCTGAAACAGTGCACATATGAAGCAGAAGCCACAAACCTGTTTATGGAAGTGATGAAAGTTCTAAGCCAAGAATGTCTCCATCCTAATCCAGGTTTTGCTAATGATTTCTCACGAGACTGAGGAAATAGCTTAGCTTGCATAACTTTTTCTTTCCAACCAGTGAAAATTATTAGTAGTGTAATAAAATTTGGTTTTAACTCGTAAAGGGACCTAGAGCAAACTCAGTGAAGGCTGCTAAGGGACATCTGGTGAACAGTCTCCCACACCTAATGAAAACTGATCTCACAGAAAGAATTAAATGTCTTAATAAATTAGCCAAGTATTCTAAAGGGAAAGTCAATCTAGGCATAAGCTATGATGGAATAAGGAAGAAACTACAAGAAATTCTGAGCAACATATTGTGTGGGTCAGCAGTTACCACACTCTCTGAGACTGTGGAGAAGGCAAAAAGATAAGTATTTAAGAAAACTATAATTAATAGTTTTGAAAAATAACTTTGTCATTTTATAAATTTGTTATAACTTCTATTTTATAACTTTGTTATAAAAAAGAGATACCTTTAAACTTTATTACTATGTCATTGGGTAGATATTTGTGATATTATTATGTCAGGGAAAAACAGAATAACAATATAAAATTGTCAAATTCTAGAAACACATTACACAAAGCTATTTATATACACTTAATTTTAGTATGGATACAATCATTTTAAATTAAGACTATAGTTTTTAAGAAAGCGAGGACAGTGAGAGGGAGAGAAAGAGAGAAGCAATTTTTATTTAGTTTTTCACGTGACTTTCATTTCTGCAACACTTTATTGTGTACGTGGTGTTGGGGTTCGAGCTTGTCTACTCGCGCATGCGAGGCAAGTGCTGTAACCGCCAAGCCACTGCTCCAGCCCCAACACTAAGTTTTTATTAGAATATTAGTCCCTTGGGAGCAGATGTCATGTTTTTAAAGTTATATTCCCAGCACTTACTACAGCCTTTAGAATAGGAGAAGAAGCTCCAAAAATATCAGAAATAAATAAACAGAAGAGGCTGTATGTAGTACCCTCTTTCCACGCTCTTCAAGCTAAATATCACAAATAAAATCCTTCTTGGGCTTTGAAATTTGAGTTAGCTTCTTAAGAAATATGAGATATCAAAATTGTTTTTGCCAAATTGTAAGCAGTTCTTTGGCACCTGGACACTGAAAAGAGGGGGCTGTTGGATTGCCTGCATTTAGTGATGAATCTCTCAAGTTTTTCAGGATGGAAACAAAACCAAGCAAGCTAAAAGAAGAGGATATAAGGAGGGCCATCCAGTCCTCTAAAAGCTATTGTTACAAACCAGACACTAACTTCACCATTTGGTTTGCAAAGGATTGTTGTACAGTCTGGACTTGTTGTAAACTTGTTTTGTTCCTTCCAAAGAAAGTCTGATGGTGGACGATGCTTTGCTTCAGATGCTGCTGCCCACACCTGCAAAGAAAACAGTGATAAATGCCACTGTGGCTCAGCGTAGTCCTGAGAAGGTCACATGGATGTTGCAATTTAATCTGTCTGAACAGAACAAATTTTAGTGGAGTTTATTTACTTTTAAGAGATGAGGTCTTGTTATGTAGCCCAGGCTGGTCTTAAATTTCTAGGCTTCAGTGACCCTCTAACCTCAGCCTCCCCAAGTCACTGGAAATATGGTAGGCACATGCCACTGTCCTTGGCTTCAGGTGAGGCTTTAAAATAATGACTGTGTAATACTGGTTTCAAGCTGTGTACCACCAAACAGCAACTACACAGGATTTAAAGGCAATAACAGGAAAAAGGGGGAATTTTCCAGCATCAACTATAATTACCTGTTTTGTGAAAAAAAATCTCTTTGCTTGTTTTCTAAGGACATGGTTACTTAGTTTTAGTGATTTAGGAATTCCACTTTAGCAGTTAAATGATAAAAAATGATATCATGTACTAAATTGAAGAAAACGGAGGAAATATAATTACAGGTATTAATTTTTCAAGAAGATGGACCAATTGGCACAGTTAACCACCACCAACAACAAAATCACTTTGTATGGTCAGATCTGGGGATCATGCCAACTCTGGTGCTAAGCCATAGGCTGATGGTAAAAATGAGCTTTATCTCTGCAATGCGAGTTTTTCCATCATGTACTCACAGTTACTGTGGAATTGGCCTGCATGACGATATTTGGAAGGAATCGGTACAAAGAAAGTGCTTGTCCCTTCACATTCTGCTGCAGAATGTGATCTCCAATCTCCAGTTCTTTGTCAAGGGAAGAGTTAAGGAGCTTCACAAACAAACCCTTGACATTCACTTCAGCTATTTCAATGTCTCCAAGAGAACTGGAAGAATAAAACACAAACATTATAAAAATGCCTTCAGATGTGAATGTCTTGGCTCAGTTTAAGAACTGAATAATAAATACACTTTGGATGTTGCCCCTAAACTGTATATTCTATTGGACAAGTTTTATGCAGAAATCATGTATTTTATAACTTAAGACAAATGAATGGATCGTTTATGTCTGTTTCTTGTTGCAATAAAATGATATGTTTCACACAGGATAATTAAAGGAAGTCTCAAATGTGCTCAAAGAGTCAGGGTACGAATGTCAATAGGTAAGTGTGATTACAACTTTTAAAATTTCCTACTGCTCAACCCAAAACCACTGTGACATGAAATTCTCAAGAGTAGATTAGGAGAAAAGTTAAACCATTTAGCTTACATCTGATAAAGTGACCGTGAAAATGAATAGCAACTGTTTTAGTCAGCTTTTTTCACTGTTGTGACTTAAAGACCTGACAAGAACAACTTAGAGGAAGAAAAGTGTATTTTAGCTCATGGTTTCAGAGGTTCAGTTAGACAGTTCCACAGCTCTGGGCTCAAAGTGAGGCAAGACATTAAGGCAGAAAGACGTGGCGGAAGAAAGCAGCTCAGGATATGGCACCAGGAAGGAGAGGAGACTCCACCAGGGACCAAATACAAACCGCAAAGTCATGCCTTCCATGAGATTATTCCCTACCCACCTCCAGTAACCACCCAGTTAATTTATAGTGGTGGGTTAATCCACTGGTTAGGTTACAAGTCTCTTAATCTAACCATATCACCTGTGAACATGCTTGCACTGTCTCACAATAAACTTTTGCAGGATACCTCAAATCTGAACCATAAGAACAACTATGTGATTAGAATAATTTTGAAAAGTGGACATATAATGCAAACATAAGATGGTGTTTTTTTAAACTTCTAACTTGTGTTGAGAGCTTAGCATGTTCCAAGTATCAGGATGATCATTTACATATCAGCATTTTTTTATTAGATGGATACAGAGTTACAATTGAGGGGGAAACATTATCAAACATTCAAGAACCAATGTATATACACTTTGTTATCCAGGGCTAATGCCATATCTTAGATACCCAGCTTGGGTTCCCCATGTTGCTGTTTCCCCCAGAAGAACCACTGAGTTAAATGGATATCTGGTGGAGGACAGAGATCTCCTTCTGAGATGATTCCCCCCATATTCCCACCCTCCAGTCTCCTAGGTGTTCTTCCTACACTCCTCCCCCACCCCCTCCCTATGCCTCCAAGTATCCTAGGGAGCCATCTCCCTGTTGCGTTGAGAATCATACAATTTGAAGTTATTATTAGCATAGCTGTCTAACATATTGCTTCCCGATGTATTCTAGCTTCCACAGATGAGAGATACCATTCGGCCCTTGAGTCTCTGAGATTGGGAGACTTCACTTAGCATAATTCTTTCTATCTCCATCCATTTGATATCAAAAACCATAATATTGTCTTCTCTAATGGCCAAGTAGTATTCCATTGTGTATAAGTACCAAAATTTTTGTATCCACTCGTCAAGTGAGGGGCATCTGGGTTGGTTACATAATCTAGCTATAGTAAATTGAGCTGCTATAAACATTGATGGAGCCACATCACTATAATATGCTGATTCTAAATCTTTTGGGAAAATACCCGGAAGTGGGATAGCTGGGTCTAAGGTGGTTCCATCCTTTATTTTTTGAGGATTCTCCACACTGCTTTCCATAGTGGTTGAACCAGTTTGCAGTCCCACCAGCAGTGTAACAGTGTTCCTCTTTTCCCACAACCCCTCCAGCATCTGTTGTTAGAATTTTTCATTTTTGCCAATCTAACAGGAGTGAAGTGGTATCTCATTGAAGTTTTGATTTGCATTTCCCTTATAGCTAATGATGTAGAGCATTTTCTCATGTATTTATGGGCTTTCTGGACTTCCACTGGAGAGAAGTTCCTTTTGAGATCTTTAGCCCATTTATTGATTGGATTATTTGTGAGTTTGGAGTTTAGTTTCTTTAGTTCCCTGTATATTCTGGATATTAGCTCTCTGTCCGAGGTGTAGCAGGCAAAGGTTTTCTCCCATTCTGTAGGTTCTCTCTTGATGCTCTTGACTAGATCTTTAGCTGTGCAGAAACTTTTTAGTTTAATTGCATCCCATTCATTTATTCTTCATTTTCCAGCTTGAGCCATGAGATTTCTGTTAAGGAAGTAGCTGTCGACTCCTATATACTGTAGTGATGACCCTACTTCTTTTTCTAGTAAGTTTAAAGTTGTTGGCTTAATATCCAGGTCTTTGACCCATTTCGATTTAAGTTTTGTGCAGGGCAAAAGATAAGGATCCAGGTTCAGTTGTCTATATATGGCTGTCCAGTATGTCCAACACCATTTGTTGAACAGGCTCTCTTTCTTCCACACTATGCTTTTGCCCCCTTTATCAAATATCAAATAGTTAAGGATATGGGGGTTTGTCTCAGGATCTTCTATTCGGTTCCATTGATCTTTGGTTGTGTTTTGATACTAATACCATGTTGTTTTTGCTACTACAGTTCTGTAGTATAATTTCAGGTCAGGGATTGAGATAACCCCCTATTTCTTCCTTCCTGTAGAGTAGTGTTTTGGCTAGTCTGGGTCTCATGTTATTCCATATGAACTTGATAATTGCTTTTTCTATATCTGTGAAGAATGCCATAGGTATCTTGATGGGGATTGCATTGAATCTGTTTAGGGGTTTGGGTAGAATGGCCATCTATATTATATTGATTTTGTTTAACCGTGAGCATGGAATGTTTTTTCCATCTACTCAGGTCTTCTTTAATTTCTTTTTTTAGTGTTTGATAGTTTTCTTTGTAGAGTTCCTTAACATCCTTTGTAAGGTTAATGCCCAAGTATTTCATTTTTTTGGAAATGATGGTGAGTGGGACAGATTTCCTGATTTCTTCCTCTGCAGATTTGTTCCTGGAGTAAAGAAACGCTAGTGATTTGCTGGAGTTAATCTTGTAGCCAGCTACTTTGCTGAAAAGACCTATAAGCTCTAGGAGTTTTCTGTCCAATGTTAGTGGGTCTTCTAGGTATAGAATCATGTCATCAGTGAATAGAGATAACTTCTCTTTTCCTATGCGAATACCTTTGATTTCCTTGTCTTGCCTGATAGCTCTGGCAAGGGTTTCAAGGACTATGTTGAACAAGAGTGGGGATAGCGGACAGCCTTGTCTAGTACCTGAATTCAGTGGAAGTACTTTCAGTTTTTCTCCATTGAGGATAATGTTGGCTATGGGTCTGTTGTAAATGGATCTGACATAGTTAAAAAAGTATATCTTCCCTTGATCCCTATCTTTTCCAGAGTTTTGAGCATAAAGTGGTGTTGAATTTTATCAAATGCCTTCTCTGCATCAATTGAGATGATTATATAATTTTTGTTTTTAATTCTGTTTATGTGGTGAATTACATTTATTGATTTGCATATGTTGAACCAGTCTTGTTTTCCTGGAATGAAGCCCACTTGATCATAATGTATTATCTTTTTAATGTGCTTTTGTATCGAATTAGCTAAAATTTTATTAAGGATTTTTGCATCAATGTTCATCAGGGAAATTGGTCTGTAGTTTTCTTTCCTTGATGTGTCTTTGTTGGGTTTTGGAATCAGTGTAATGTTTGCTTCATAAAAAGTGTTTGGGAGTGTTCCCTCTCTATCAATTTCCTGGAAGAGCTTGTAGAGGATCGGTGTTAGTTCTTCTGTGAAGGCTTGGTAGAATTCTGCTGTATATCCATTGGGACCTGGGCTTTTCTTTTTTGGGAGAGCTTTGATTGCTGCTTCAATTTCGCTTTCTGTGATACGTTGGTTGAGGTTTTCAATGTCTTCCTGTGTTAAAGAGGGGATATGGTGTGTGTCCAAGAACCTGTCCATGTCCTCCAGGTTATCAAATTTGGCAGAGTGTAAGTTTTCAAAATAGGTTCTAATAATCTTCTGTATCTTGGATGAGTCTGTGGTGATATCCTCATTTTCATCTCTGATTTTATTGATTTGCCTCATTTCAATCTTCCTTTTGGTGAGTTTGGCAAGGGGTCTGTCGATTTTGTTAACTCTTTCAAAAAACCAACTCTTAGATTTGTTAATAGATTGAATAGCTTTTATGTTCTCAATTTCCTTGATTTCAGCTCTGATTTTGGTAATTTCCTGTCTTCTGTTAGATTTAGGGTTGGAATGTTCCTCCTTTTATAGTTGTGTGAGTTGAAGCATAAGGCTATTAATCTGATATCTTTCTAGATTTTTGGTGTATGCACGCAGTGCTATAAATTTACCTCTTAAGAAAGCCTTCATACTGTCCCAGAGGTTCTGGTATGTTATTTCCTCATTCTCGTTCAATTCCAAAAACTTCTTAATCTCTGTTCTCATTTCCTCTTTTAAGAGGTAAGTATTCAATTTCCAAGTATTTAAGTAGTTTCTGTTGTTTCTCTTGTTGTTGACTGCTAAGATCATAGCATTATGATCTGACAGAATACATGGGATTATATCCACTTTTTTATACTTGCTAAGATTATCCCAGTGAACTAGGATGTGATCTGTTTTAGGGAAAGATCCATGCACTGCTGAGAAGAAGGTAAATTCAGCTGTCTTAGGATGGAATATTCTGTAAATGTCTGTCAAGTCCGATTGATTAATAGAGTAGTTCATTTTGGAGATGCCTTTATTGATTTTTTTGTTTTGATGATCTGTCTAGAGTTGATAATGGTGTGTTGAAGTCCCCCAGGATTATTGTGTTGAGATCAATGAGGGGATTAATGTCCTTAAGTATTTTTCCATATATTTGGGAATGTTGTAATTGGGGGCATAAATGTTGATTATCGTTATATCTTCTTGGTGAACTGTCCCTTTTAGTATGATAGAGCGACCTTCTTTGTCCGTTCTGACTAGTTTTAGGTGGAAATTAATTTTGTCCGAAATTAGAATTGCTACACCAGCTTGCTTTTTTGGGCCACAGGCCTGGTAGACATTTTGCCATTCTTTCACTTTCAGCCTGTGTCTGTTTTTGAGTGTCAAATGTGTCTCTTGCAGGCAACATATTGTTGGATTTTGTTTTATGATCTTGTGGGTCAGTCTGTGTCTTTTAATTGGGGCATTGAGACCATTCACATTCAAGGATAGAATAGATATGGGAGGCTGGTTCACAGACTTTGTATTGATTACAGAGTTTTTGAGTCATCTTGAAAGTCTGTTTTTGTATAGAGTGATAATTGACTCGGCCTAGTTTAAGGATTTAGCATATCGTTGGTATTATCTTCAGAATGGAGTAGAATGGAGTACATCTTTGAGAATGCTCTGTAGAGCCGGATTTGTGTTCATGTATCTTGCTAGCTTGAGTTTGTCATTGAAGTATTTAATTTCCCCCTCATATTTGAAGCTGAGTTTTGCCGGATATATTATCTTTGGGTTGAAGTTGTTATTTTGTAACACTTAAAAGATATT
>PVKS010004330.1:83550-94493 GCA_004027875.1 Aplodontia rufa | reverse complement strand
CTGCTTTCCAGAGGGGCTGTACCAGTCTGCAGCTCCACCAACAGTGTGTTAGTGTGCCTATCTCTCCACAGCCCCTCCAGCATCTATTGTTGTTTATTTTCTTCATCTTTGCCATTCTGACTGGTGTAAGGTGATATCTTAGTGTGGTTTTCATTTGCATTTCTCTGATTACTAATGATTTAGAGCACTTTCTCATGTAATGGGAGACTTTAATAAACCATTATCAACAATACACATATCATAAAAGCAAAAAATCAAGAATTATATCTGTATCCTAAACAACTCTACAAATCAACTAGACTTAACAGATATTTACAGAATATTCCATCCAAAATGGGCTGAGTTTACCTTCTTCTCAGAAGCTCATGGATCCTTTTCCAAAATAGACCATATCCTAGTACACAAAGCTAACCTTAACAAATATAAAAAGGTTGATATATTCCCAATGTAACCTGTCAGACCACAATGGTATGATCTTAGCAATTAGCAGCAGGAAAAACAGCAGAAACTACTCAAATACTTGGAAACTGAATAATACCCTCTTAAATGACGAATGGATAAAAGAAGTAATGAGAACAGAAATCAAGAAATTCTTGAAAATGAATGATAATGATAAGAAACATATCAAAATCTCTGGGATAATATGAAAGCATTCTCAAGAGGTAAATTTATAGCACTGAGTGCATTCATCAAAAATCAGGAAAGAGCGAAAATAAATAATCTTATGCTCCAACTCCAATCCCAAATTAATAAAAGACAGGGAATAGCAAAAATCAGAGCTGAAATCAAAGAAATTGAGAACAAAAAAGCAAATCAAATTATCAATAAAACAAAGAGTTAGTTATTTGAAAAAATAAATAAAATCGACAGACTCCTTGCAAACCTTACCAAAAGTAAGAATGAAGTGAAGCAAATCAACAAAATCAAAGATGAAAACAGAGATATCACTACTGACACAATCAAAATCTAGAAGATTATCAGAACTTATTTTGAAAAATTATACTCTTCCAAGTTTGATAATCTGGAGGATATGGACAGATACTTGGTCATATATGACATTCTCAAATTAATACGGAGGACAATGAAATTTTAAACCAACCAATTTCAGATAGCAAAATCAAAACATCAATCAAAGGCCTTCCAAAAAAGAAAAGTCCAGGACCTGATGGATTCATGGAAGAATACAACCAGATATTTACAAAAAAAAATTAGCACTGATCCTCTACAAGCTTTTCCATGAAATTGAAAGGGTTGAAACCCTCCCAAACACATTTTATGAAGCAAATATAACCCTGATACCAAAACCCAAAAAAGACAAAACAAGAAAACTACAGACCAATTTCCCTGATGAACATAGACACAAACATCCTTAATAAAATTCTAGCTATTTGGATCTCAAAATACATCATAAAGATAATACATCATGATCAAGTGCACTGCATTCCAGGAATGTAGGACTGGTCCAACATATGCAAATCAATAAATGGAATTCACCACTTAAACAGAATTAAAAATAAAAATCATATAATCATCTCAATTGATGCAGAAAAGGCCTTTGATAAAATTCATATAATCAAGAAAGATGAAACAGGAGGTGTCACAATTCCTAACCTGAAATTATACTATAAGACTATAGTAACAAAAACAGTGTGGTGTTGGTATCAAAACAGAAGTGAAGACCAATGAAATAGAATAGAAGATACTGAGACAAAATCTCAAATTTTTAACCATTTGATATTTGATAAGGGGGACAAAAGCAAAGTGTGGAGGAAGGACAGCCTGTTTAATAAGTGGTGCTGGACAAACTGGACAGCCATACGCAGACAACTGAAATTGGATCCTTACCTCTCTCCCTGCACAAGAATCAAACCAAAATGTTTCAAGGATCTGGAAATTAAACCAGCAGCCATACAACTGCTTGAAGAAAAAATAGGATCAACACTACACGACATAAGTGCCGGCACCATCTTCCTTAACGAGACTCAGTGCAAGAATTAAAGTCAAGAATAAATGAATGGGACGCCATTAAACTAGAAAACTTCTGCACAGCCAAAGTATTAGTCAAGAGTGTCAAGAGAGAACCTACAGAATGGGAGAAAATCTTTTCTTGCTATACCTCCAACAGAGGGTTAATATCCAGAATATACAATAAACTCAAAAACCTGAATACCAAAACCACAAATAATCCAATCAATAAATGGGATAGGGAGCTAAATAGAAATGACTCAATGGAGAAAGTCCAAAATGCCCATAAATATATTAGCCAATTCTCTACATCACATTCAATCAGAGAAATGCAAATCAAAACTTCACTAGATTCCACCTCACTCCTGGAAGAGTGGCAAAAATGCAGAATACAAACAATGACATATGCTGGAAGGATTGTGGGAAGAGAGGAACACACTGTTGGAGGGAGTGCAAGCTTGTACGGCCACTTTGGAAAGCAGTGTGGAAACTCCTCAAAAAACTAGGGCTGGAACCACCTTATGACCCAGCTATCCCACTGCTGAGTATTTTCTCAAAAGAGAAATTGGCACAATACAGAGATACAGCTTCCTCAATGTTTATAGCAGCTCAATTTACTATAGCTAAACTATGGAACCAACCCAGATGCCTCTCACTAGACGAGTGGATTTAAAAATTGTGGTACATGCATACAATGGAATTCTACTCTGCTTTAGAGAAAACATTAACATGGCATTTGCAACCAAATGGATAGTGATGGAAAAAATTATGCTGAGTGAAAGATCCCAAACTCACAGACTCAAGAGCTGAATGTTTTCTCTCATATGTGGAAACTAGAATACAATCAGAAACAGATTGAATGCTGGCTATGCTAACAGTATCCTCCACATGGGTGAATTTTTACACGAGTAGGGGGAACTTTGCCTATGATGCTAGAGGATGAAGGTAAGGGTAATTGGGGGTTGGAATAGGAGGGATATCAAGGCACCTGGGGGAGGGTGTAGGAGTGGTTATCAATCCAGTGGGGAACCTTTGACTTCCATGAGAAGCTCAACTAACATGGGAGTAAAGTAGGGGAAATACGGGATCAGAGGGAACCCATAGCAGGAAGATCATGAACTGGCATCAGTCTTGGCTTGCTCTGTCATTATGCTTGTGTTCATGATTGTGTGGCAACAATTCCCTCCTATATGTAAGACTATGTTGGACAAATACAAAGAAAGTATTATCCTCATGAACTGGAGTGATGGCTCAGCAGTTGGAGCACTTGCCTGGCATGTGTGAGGACCACATTCACAACTAAGTGTTGGAGAACAAAGGCCAGATGAAAAAAATAAAATCAATTCTCTCTTTCTCTCTCTTTCTTCAAAAATAAAAGGCATATTATCCTCAATCTTTATGATTTTGCCAATTTCTAAAATGACTTCAAAAAATTTGGGATATTACACATTGAAATTCCTCTACTCTTCTTTATGTACTTTGCTCAAATTAACTACATTTCTTTTAGAAACTCCAAATAAATAGTTGTCTTAAGGGACTCATGGCTAAAATGTTATAACTTTTATGTTATTCATGAGAATATAACAATTTTTTTCCTGTAAGAATTTCATTATTCTTCAGATAAAGAGGTGGAAATACCAACATGTATTGTGTCCAATTTATTATTAGATATCTTTTGTTAAATGCTGTCTATGACATTATCAATATTTTTAAAGGTTGTTCATGTGAAAAAAGATTTACTTGATGTTAAAACTATGGGAGTGGGCTGGAGCGGTGGCTCAGCGGTTTCGGCGCTTGCCTGACAAGCACGAGGACCCGGGTTCAAACCCCAGCACCACGTACACAACTGAGTGTTGGAGCAACTAAGGCCATGTGAAAAACTAAATAAAGTTGTTTCTCTCTTTCTCTATCTCTCACTGTCCCTCTCTCTTTAAAAAAAAAAACAAAAAACTATGGGAATATTATCTTTCAGCTAAGTTGATTTTACTCTCCATGACTCTATTTTAGAGAATTATTCAGGGTAAGCTAAAGGAAGATTAATAAGATGAGGAACTGAACAGGTTGTTTTCCAGGAAAACTAAACTTAGTTAGAGTGGTAGTGTTTTGTGTACAGCACAATAATCAGATCAAATCTTGGACATATTCATGGCTTCATCTTATGTGTGTTCAAAAGGATGGGTGAAAACTGAAAGAGCTGTTACAAGAAAAACTTTGAGACAGGGAGAACTTCAGTATCGGAACAGCTCTCATGTCAGCAGAGTGGAAATGGGAATCTTTACAGTCTCCAGCTCTTCTGAAATGAGCTATGGACAGCCGAGGAACAGACAGTCAGAGGAACACTGCAGGTACCTTAGCAAGAGCAGCCTTACCAAGACTCTGAAAGAAACTACTTCAGTGCACTCAGCAATGCTAGTCTCCGCGTGGTTGATAAATATTTTGAGAATCTACCACATCATGCACTATTCCAGGCACTGAAGTTACAACATTGAATACAACTCCAAAGAGGATTTTTTAGTATTAATTATTTATTGCAATGTAGAGAGTGAATCATGCTAAATCCATCTGGATATTTTTCTATATTCAATGTGGATTAGTGACTAGGATTCTTGGTTGTAAGAAGAAAATGGCAAGTTAGTTATAATAAATATAAAGTGGAAAAATCTTTAAGGTCTTTCCAGATTTCCTGAAAGCACAAAAATTAATACATAGTTTGATAAATTAATATATATTTTAGTATTGACATAAAAAGTGATCATGTTTTGTGCCTACCCCAGTGGCAAAAACGCTGGCTCTGAGGTTCAGAAACACTACATAAAAGAAAAAAATATACATATATAAACTGGATTTTCCAACAGATTTCCAAATTTACACTAATTGTTCAGTCTTTAGCAGAAAAGCACATGTTCAGCAGTTATATTATGTAGTAACAGAGAATATTACTCGGAGTTTTAGCTACTTACTGCTGCTGTAACAAATTACCACAGACTTAGTGACTCAAATCAATGTAAATTTATGAACTTACCACATTTTTTAAAGAGAGAGAATCAATTTTATTTAATTTTTCATGTGCTTTCATTGCCCTAACACTTCATTGTGTACATGGTGCTGGGGTTTGAACCTGTGTCCTCTCACATTCCAGGCAAGCACCATAACCACTGAGCCACCGCTTCAACCCTGATCTTACATCTTTGATGACATGTGTATTAAATGAGTCTTACTGGGCTAAAAGAAGCATGTCAGTGATTAGGACAAAGTAGCATAGTCCTATGTTCTTTTATGGAAACTTTAAAGGACAATCTATTTTACTTTTCTTCAGCTTCTAGGAGCCACACACAATCCTTCGCTTGTGCTCTTTCATTTTAAAAGTTGAAAATTGGCTGTCCGGTTATTTCTTACGCCATATCACTCTGAAAGTCTTCTGCTACCTCTTCCACTTGACTCTTTTATTAACATTGGAACTGCTTGAATAATCTAGAATAGTCTTCCTATGTTAATGATTGGTGATGAACAACCTTTATTCTGTCTGTTATCATTTAATTCCCTCTTCCATGAAATGCATCATATTCATCATTTGTAAGGATTAGGACATAAACATCTTCATTTTTAGGTTAGAGTTCATTGCTCTGGCTACTACATATGTTTTACTTCATCGGCATACAGAAGATTCTAATTTACTAAGAATTTCATACTCCAAGTTTTATTATGCCATTTAAAATATAAAATTATCTCTTCTCTTTTTACTTTCAAATTGTTTACTTTACTCGAAAATTATAATTTTTTATAAAGTCTGTAGAGTTCCTTTCAAAGTTCCAAAATTTTTTTTTCTTTGGGAATGAATTATGTTCAATAAAAACAAAGCCTATGGAATTTGTTTATAACCACAGAAAATATCAATAATGCATTAATAAATTTCAGTTAAGTTGTAGATTAACAAAAACTACCAACCACATCAAGTATTTCTTTAAAACTAGCATATTTTAAAAGCATTTATAATTTGGACATCAGTTTGAACACTACCAAATTAAACAAAATATCGACTCTATATTGTGGTAAGTTCACAGATATCTCAATATTCACTCAAGTTGTTAGAAATTGTGAGATGGAGGAAGGAGGTTGTCCATGATCCTTTTGACACATGGTTCTTGCTTCCAGATTCTCCTAAAGGAATTCAGCTTAGAAATTATTTTCCCCTTGTCATTGTTTTTAATTATTTGTGTTTATGCTTACACACACACACACACACTTTACTGAATATTGAGAAGATAAGACTTCTCGCTAACATATACAGCAATTTCTTAAGTTTTTGGCATATGTCATGTGATCAATAATTGCTTTTTTAAATTTATTAAAGTCTAAAAAACCACTAAATTGATTAACAAATTGATTTTTACTTTAGCCAGAAGACATAATATTAAAATGCATGCTTATGAAACAAGATAAATCTGGACTTAAAGCCTAACTCTTAGGGTTTCATAGGGACCCAGGCTCCTCCCATGCCAGGTGTCCAGCTGCCCATCCTGAACTCAAATCCAGCCTAAAACACATTCATCAGTGGACAGACATGTTGCCCAGCATGTGGGAATTGATAGGCTAATGAAAGTTCCACTCCTTCAGAGTCTGCTTGATTTGACTAACTTGGAGTAGTATTTCCTCATCTGTAAAGTGGGAATGCCTAATTTGTAGGGCTTATCTGGAAAATAAATGAAATGCCACATGAAAAGTGACTAGAAAATGTATGATTCCTACTCTATACTCTCTCTTCCTTGTCCCAATCTTTGTGATTTCTATTTCTTTTTGTTTTGTACCCAAATAACTCCAGAGCTCATTTTTGTAAACCATTCAACTCCAACTCCAATGTTTTAAACCTGATGCTTAAAAATAGAAAATAAAGGATGTCATCATATTTTAACATATGTGTACTATCTAAAGAGAATAACTGTAGATGGTGTGAATCAAGTAAAAATCATCCAAATTATTAGAAATGGAAGGCAAATATACTGCTAATTGATATCACTATTATTATTACTTAGAAGTTTCTAGATACTTACCTGCTGTGAAACTCTGGATTTTCCCTGTTTTGACAACAAAACAGTTTATGCCTACCTGTCTGATAAAATCCCATAGTTCTTACAGGCTGGGTACAGATGGTTCAATAGAATTCTTATGACAAATAGTCCTTTGGGATCCACAAACAGGACAATACATTCCTTAAAATTATAAGATTCCTTGGGGCAATTGTTGACAGCTGAAGTGCATACATTCATGGCCTAATTGCCAATTAAATGACCCATATTGGGAGGTGCAAAGAGGCTGGGGGGAAGATCACACCCTACTGAGCTATTTTGTTATCTTAACAACTTATTAGAGTACCTGGATTTTTAAAGAAGCATTACAATGTGCTTACTAATATCATATAATTTTCCACAATTTTAAACCATGATAGAACTGGAATATTTCCTTTATTTTGAAAAAAGACAGACTGGCCAATAATATTTTATTCAACATGATTTATATGATTATTATTAGAAGACAACTATTTGGATCATTGACTTTTTAACATTATAAATTATGGATTAAATGTATGTATGTTTTTGTGTGTGCATGCATATGTGCTGGAAATATGGTAACACTGGTTGTTTCAAGTTTTGAACAGCTTAAAGAATGAGGCTAATTTAAAAAATATTCATTTGAATATCAATTTTGGAGTGTTATTTCTAGTTTGCAAGATTAATGAATAAAATTACATTATATCAGTATATATTCAAACATTAATCAGAGGAACACACTGAATATGGTACTTTATCAGTTCTGTAATTTGATCAACTTGGCCAGCCTATAGCTCCAAATTCATATAAAGAATCATCTCAATGCTGTGGCATGAATCTTAGAACAATGAGATTTAATTACAAGTATCAGGAAATATTATCTTGAAGATGCTAAGGAAAGAACTGGTAAAGAAGTCAGCAAAATAGAATCTGCTGTATGACTTGCATATGCATTCCTGCTTTTGAAAGAGGTTAGTGGTTATATGACCTACTAAATAATATTGTTTAAAATAATCAGGTAATAGGACCAGAAGATAAAGAATATAAATGTTATCTCATATAAAGCATCATGATATTACCATTCATTAAAAAATACTACTAAAAGAACAAAAAGTTTGCACAAATGTAATAAATAGAATTTATTCTTGAATATTTGTCAATTAACTTCAATAGTCAATGACAAGTAGAAAAAGAAATTGTAGAATATAAGATTTAAGAAATGGAAAATCATATTAAAATTCACACTAAAAATAAATGACATTACCCAATTAATATTAAATGCAAAAGGCTAATTGCAAACAAGACTAAAATCTGCTTGATTGTGGGAAAATGAAAAAAATTTGAAAGGAAAATCAGAGATGCTCACCACTCTGATCACACTCCAGGAGCCCTGTGATTATCACCATCAAGGCATTTTCAAACAGTGAACAGTAATGGAAAACATTGCAGGTGAGTCACAAACTGAGATCAAGTCTGTAAACAGATACAACATGAACAATAACATGATAGAAAAAATGTTTTAGTTATTCAAATATCCTTAGAGGTAACCAGTGAATCTTGGAAAATATTACAATGTAAAGACATTTACCAAACAAAAATAAAAGAATTGCAAATTTTTTTGCAGACTTTCTTATCTAGAGCATCAGTGTTAACCAAAATAATTACACTTGAAGTGAAATTGTTTTGTGATATATATACTGCTTGGAAACTCCCAAAATAGAAGACAAGTTACATAGTTAGATTAGATGTGTGAGTTTTAAGATATTTTCATTTTAAATAAAATTAAATCCAAATGGTATTATAAATTGAGTATGAAGAACATTCATATGAGTTGTATCCCCATCCCAAAAGGCAGAGTTTTGTCATTCAAAATCCACAGAAGTGAGGGGAGAAACTAGATGAGAAGCAAAATAGGAATTAGTTTTAAGAAATGTGTTACAGGCATGGAGTCACACAATCTTGTCATGAGAGGAGAAATATATGAACAGTAGCAGAAAAAGGATAATGACATAGAACCAGGACCATACAACTGCCATAAGAAAAATTAGGACCAACACTCCAGCATATGGGAGCTGGCAATGACTTTCTCAACAAGACCACCAAAACAAAAGAATTAAAGTCAAGAATTAATGAGTGGGATGCCATTAAATTAAAAAAGCTTTTGCTTAGTCAAGGACGTAGTCAAAACTGTCAAGAGAGAGCATATAGAATGGGAGATAATCATGGCCTGTGATTCCTCCGACAGGAAACTAAATCCAAATTTACAAAGAACTCAAAAAAAAAATGGATATCAAAAACACAAACAATCCAATCAATAAATGGGCTAGAGAGCTAAACAGAAACTCCTCAACAGAGGAAATTGAGCAAGCCAATGAATACGTAAGTATTATGAATCACTAGTAATCAGAGAAATGTAAATCAACACTACGTAAAATTTCACTTCACTCCAGTCAAATTAGCAAAGATGAAGAATCTAAACAGTAACAGGGGATGTGGGGAGTTAGGAGCACTAGCTCACTGTTGGTGGTACTGCAGACTGGTATAGCCCCTCTGGAAAGCAGTGTGGAGACTCCTCAAAAAATTACGGATTGAATGACTATATGATCCAGCTATTCCACTTCTGGGTATTTTCTCAGAGGAGCTAGAATCAGCACATTACTGTGACACAGCAATATCAATGTTCATAGCAGCTCAATTTATAACAGTTAAATTATGGGATCAACCCAGATGCCCTTCACTGGATGAATGGACACAAAAGCTATGATATATATGCATGCAAGAAGTTCTACTCAGCTATTAGAAACAACAATATTGAAGCCTTTGGAGGTAAATGGATGGCAATGGAAGAAGTCATGCTAAGCAAAATTAGGCAAATATTTTCCCTCATCTTTGGAAGCTAAAGCAAAACCCATACTTGGGTGAAAGATAGTCAAGCTCTTGTGCTTTACCCACCAAAGATGTACCAACACTTAATCTAGGGGAACCATAGATATGGAGAAGGGGGATGTGGAGGGGAGGGGTGGGGGTAGGGGGTGGAGAGCAAGGATCTGGGGGGGGTACATTGTAACATACTTTTTACCTCCTCCAAGCCATATAATACTTATGCAATCATTTAATTCTGGAAAATTGACAATCATATGCATATATGGACGTTTATAGCTGTTACAGTGGTAAATGTAAAAGAATCAAGAGACTGGAGTGTGGGTGATGTGGGGGTGTCTCTGGATAAGGATCAAAAGCATATCATATTGTCACTTCATATGTATTTATGGTTGTGCAACAACTCAACTCCTCAAAGATAGTTATCAATGCAAAAGAATGTGCTTTGAAATAGAAAAATTTCCTAGAAGGAAACTACCTTGAAAAAATATTATCTCTCAAAACAGATTTCAAATTTAAGTGAAACTTTCCAACTTTCCTCAGGAAAACTGTATCATTTAGGATAAAATGTGAATATGGTTGTACATTAAAGTATGGTTTGGAGTACATATACATGGAAATTTTGCTTAAAAGCATAAAGATGTGTATTAAGCTGAGTGGATACTATCAATTTCATAAGTATAAGAGAAAGAAGTCATTGCCCCTCTGTCTAATTATTCCTCTCATTCCTCTAGATTTTAAAAAATAAACTTCTATCTGTTTGGGTTAGAGATGTAGTTCAAACACTTGCACAGTGTGCAGAAGGCCCTGAATTCAATCCCAAGGACTGCAAAACAAACTAATGAACAAACACCACTACTTTTCTTGGAAACCAAATGAGCCAATTATGCTGTGGAGGGGGTGCACGGTCACTGTATTTTGAAAAGACGTATAACCATTTGTCTCTCCTTTCTTATTTGTTTGCTATCTCTATCTTTTTTTTTTTTTTTCCTTTTTGTTAAACCAGGGATTGATCCGGGGCACTTAGCCAATGAGCTACGTTCGTAGCCCTTT